>BJCN01320721.1:0-10236 GCA_018326445.1 Flaveria brownii
GGGGTGGTGGTGTGACAGTAGGCCCATTTCTCTGTTTTTTGTGTGAGAACAAATGAGGGATATAAATGAGTAAATGACACCACCACACATACCATCTCTATGATTTCATGCATTAAATACTCTTCATTTCTCTCTTTCTCTATCATTTTTCACCATTTTTCTTCAAGATTTTCATTTCCAGACTCTGGATGTCCAATAAAAATCAAAACTTTATATAAAATCATCAATTCTGAAGACATAACAGCATCATCATCACCACCATCATGTCTGCAACTGAACACCATGATTCAAGTTCATCTCAAAGTGAAGAAGTTGTCATCCCTATTCACAAGGCTGGTTTCCAGTTTCTTCCCCTGTTTTTTTGATCATTTTTGCTTGATATTCGTCTCTTTTCTTAATTCATATATCTGAATTATGATTTAACATGAGAATTCACTTATGGGTCTTACATATGCAGAAGTTATGATTTTTTTTTTGAGTTTTTTAGCATGAGGGTATGTTTGTTTGTGATATGAACTTCATGAAGCTTCATGCTGATGAAGTATTAGCTAATATCAGTCAATTATAATCTAAAAGAAACAAATGCTATGCTGATAAATATGGTTATTTGGATGCTCTGTTTCATTCTTATTTACATTGTTTCCATTGCAATTTGCACAAGGATGATAGTTGTTTATGACAATAAAGAGTTGTAAAACATTAATCTTTGTTAATCTTTTTACATAAACTATAGTTATTATGTTATGAAAAAAATATTTTAATCAGTATATAAGTTTGCCTAATTCTTGGAGGGAAGATCAATGGAGTTAGTTTCAATATTTAATTTCAGTGGCATGTAATTTGAATTTATTGCCTTTTTTAAGTCATGTCACTTTTTCAGATTCATTATAGAGAATTTTCTCATGAGCAACAAATTGATGCTTTTATTAAAAGTTTTTTGGACCAAACATACTTTCTCATCCATGCCAGCAAACCCTCTTGATTTTCTATTCTTACTTTGTTTTTTCAAAAAATAAAACCATTATTGATAATAATTAAAGTAGGTTTCAATATTTGTATTAATCATGATAGGGGTACTTTAACTAAACAACACACATGATGTTAGCATTCATTTGCAACATATACCAAACAATCACATGATCTGTTAACTTATGATTTCCACTTTATAGATAGTGAAATAATTACTTTAACTGATCAACATACGTTACAATCTGTAACATTATTACAGTTCTTGGGCATAACAAGGGTGATTCATGTATCAAATGTGAACAAATTGTTATATCTGTACTAAAATTTGAAGTATATTAGCAATCTTGGGTGAAAAGCTCCTTATATGAAGGATAAAAGCAAGCACAAAGGCTAATCCTTGATTAGAGGCAAAAAGTAATCTTACTTTTAGTTAACTTTTAATCCCACTAATATATTCTTATGATCACAAGTTTACAACAATAAGAGACAGTTAACAACTATTTATCACTAAATTGGTGGCATACTTTATGCAACTCGAAAAGGTGAAAAAGCTATGTGTGCATTTAACTCGACACTTCTGTTGGTGTGATAAGCTTGATATTGGTGCAGAATGATTTGGATTGCATTTATATATAACAAAAATCTTTAAAAAGACCCAAAACTTCTTTCCTTTTTTGCAACATAAGCTAGTTTTACGAGTGGACGTTTCTTAATTCTTACGAGTTTAAAAGACATCACCTTCCTTGTCGTTAGCTTTAGCTGGGTTGTTGGCTTTTGTCTTAAAAGTGATCACATGATATGAACTAATCAAAATCAGATAGGCAATTGTAACCAAACATAATGCAGTAGATAGTGTTTGGATGTTCTACTATTTGTTGTGACAGATCAGAAGACTTTTCTTTGATTGTTTAATAAATTAAATCAAAATATTCAATCTTAGTATATAGATTATGTGATTATTTATTTTTTTACGTGGTTGCCTAAACTGTGGAGTTTTCAAACATGTTTTCAGGTTGAAGAAGAGATTTCTACTGCTAGTACTAATTCACCATCAAGAACAACACAGCCCTCGTCGTATCAAGAATCTACTCAAATCAAGATAGCATCAACACCAGCCCCAACTCCTAAGAAAGTAAATTTCGATCTGGCATCAAGTCCCTCACAGAGTAGAACGAATACGAATGTATTTTCTGCTAGTTATTCTTCAAGAACCAAATCATCAAGGAAAAGTTTACTACCAAAACTTAACTTTGCGAACAGGAATACAGTTCTTGATGTAGAGAAGACTGATGGTAATGTAATGCCAACAGCCTCCTCTTCTGTAATGCAAGAAAAGTCTTCAATACCGCGATCATGGTCCCTTACCAAAATCTTTACCCCTCAGAGGACATCTTCTTTGCCTATTACCCCCATTGTACAGTCAGATCAAGAATCTGTGCTGGGAAACTCAGGTGGTTCGCTAAATTTGGAGGTACGTTGACTTTCAAACCGTTAAGTTCTCTCTGTTAACCATAGATAGTAGATGTGGAAGTTTTTACTCTTGTACTTCTTAATGGGTTGATTTTATTTGTGTTTTATCTCAAACCAGTGAGATTAAAATTTTAGTTTAAAGACGAATGGGTCAAACGGGTCAAAGTCTATTTTCAAGCATATATTATCCTAATTGTTTGTGTGATAATAGTAGATGAATTAACTATTATCAGAAACAATAAGAAGTTGTTTGTGTGGTTTGTTTGTAGACTAAAGTCCAAGTACATATAGCGCGATCACGCTCAGTCCCAGTCCTCAATAAAGAAACAAGTGTCAAGAGAATGGATTCTTTTTTCCGCGTGATTCCTTCAACTCAACGAGTGAAAGATTCTGACACCGTTTCACCAACCCCTTCTCCAACTAGTGACAAGGGTAACTAAAAGAGCTTGAATCTTTTGAGTCAAAGTTACATATTTGAATATTTGATTATAAAGCTTGAATCTTTAAGTATTGTACTTTAGATAATGAAGAAGGTGGTGGTGAAGATATACCTGAAGAAGAAGCGGTTTGTAGGATATGTTTGGTTGAATTATGTGAAGGTGGAGAAACCTTAAAAATGGAATGCAGTTGCAAAGGCGAACTCGCGTTGGCTCATAAAGACTGTGCTGTAAAATGGTTTAGCATCAAAGGTAACAAGACTTGTGATGTGTGTCATCAAGATGTCCAAAACCTACCTGTGACCCTTTTAAGGATACAAAGTACTGTCAGAAACCGAAACACGGGTGCAAGTAGATCACAACCAATGGAAGCAAACGGATACGGGCAAGTTGATCTTAACCATCCTATATGGGTCATTCTTTACTTCTTTCCTTTTTGAATATTACTCATGGGTTAGTATCTAACCACTTGCATTTGTATTTGGCAGTGATGTCTACAGGGTGTGGCAAGAAGTACCAATTCTTGTTATTGTCAGCATGTTGGCCTACTTCTGTTTCATTGAGCAGCTTTTGGTGAGGCTCTTAAGAATATCATTTAAGTCCTGTTTGGGATCGCGCTAACAAACTGATTATCTTATTATTATGTTTTCACATAATCAGTTTTGGAGTGCTTGCAAAAAACTGATTATCTCGATTTGAGAGTGAAATGATCAGTTTGGATAATCCGTTTAAAACGCAATCCCAAACACCCCCTAAGGCCTAAGTTGAACTCTGGGTTTTTGAAACATAAAAGTTTTGACAATACTACATTTTGTATGAAGGTTGGGGACATGGGTACAAGTGCAATTGCGCTCTCTCTTCCATTTTCATGTGTTTTGGGCCTTCTTTCATCCATGACCTCTTCAACCATGGGTAAGTTGTAGGGTGTTTACTGTTAGGTTAGGTCAATTTTGATAACATTTCTAGGTCAACCCGTTAATTACGCTTTCGGATAACAACAAACCAAACCAAACCAAACCAAACCGGTCAAGCCGGATGGGTCAGCGGAACCATCCGGTTTTAACAGTTTGACGGTTAACGTTTGGCAATTTCTGAATTTTTGTTTCGAAATTGTTAGTTCATAAATATAATACATATACATAACATTTGGTCATAACGGTCAACTAGGTTTATGGGCAACAAGATTTCCAATTCCAAACTTGGGTCATAACGTCAAGCGTCAAAACAAAACCACATACATCTCAAACCAGCCATATTAGACCGGCCCACTTGCTTTACATTGGGTGGTTTCAACGGTATACGAACACTCCTGATGAGGGTGAATCATTGTGTTATTATTTCATCTGTATCTCAAATATTATGATTTCTTTACAGTAAGAAGACGATTCGTGTGGTTATACGCAACAATTCAGTTTGCTTTGGTTGTCATCTTTGCACATCTTTTCTACTCTCTGGTAAACAACCTACATACCAAATGTCCAAATCCACTTCTTCCACGCGCACACACACGAAAACACATCCACCGTCTGATCATCTGAAAATTTGCATTTTCAGGTTCATGTTCAGGCCGTTTTGTCAATTCTTCTTGCAACATTTGCAGGCTGTGGGATTGCAATGAGTGGCAGCTCGATCATTGTCGAGATTATAAGATTAAAAAGACAATGGCATGACAGATCAGATCAACAAATCAACTCCCAGATCGTTTTACGCCCACAACCAAGGCGCGCCCAAACTGCATCCTCATCGTCTCATGTTGTCTCTCAACAGGATGTTAATAATGAGAATACATAAGCTTACAGATGAAGCTAAATTTGATATCAACACAAAAGAGATATGAAGATCATGGCTAATTTGATGTCTCAGCAGTTTTAATTGAGATAAAAAGTAGCGTTGTTCCAATATTCAGATCTGTATACTGAACAACATTATATAAAAGCATCATGAAATTGAACTTATTGATGTATTGTGTTTGTGATCAAAATGAATTGCACATAAAATTGATTTCAAATTCAATCATATACTGAGATGTATTAATCATAACTGTAGATAACAACTCTCTAGAATCAAACATATTGTAAAAATTGAGTACTAATTCAGTAATTAACAGAATAAAATCAGACGTAAAACTCGCAGAAACTTGAATGTAATGAATATGAATATAACGAATGGATCCACAAGATCTGACTGAAATTTACAGCATAAAGTATGAAACGAGACTGTTACTCTGGTATAGATCTAGATCTAGATGATGATAATCATGATGATGATGATGAGATCTGATTGAAGCTCTAGAGAAACTCTCTTCTCGCAGCGGAACTAAACTCCGCTCGACGAATATTCTGTTGACGTTTCTTGTACAGCAAGCCACCAAATCCAACAACACAAGCAGCAGCAATAACTCCGATCGCGATCCCCGCCTTCTTCCCGCCGCTCATCCCGCCGGAAGACGATTCACTCGACTCCTCATTCTTCACATTGGCGGAGGAGAGATCACCGGAGTCCGCCGTCTCCGGCGCCGGAGCCAACGACGGAGTAGGCGGTTGATCGGCCGACGGAGAGGAAGCAGGAGTGGGCGGCAGATCTGACTCCGGTGGCGGTGACGGAGGAGAAGCGGTTGAAGGTGACGGTGACGGTGCGGCAGAGGGGAGCGGCGGCGAGTCGTCGGAGCCGAGATGTGGAGGCGGCGCCGGTGAAACTCCGGCGAGATCTGAGGAAACGGAGAGAGTGAAGAGGAGTGTGAAGGATAGTGTGTAGATGAAGCTGTTGATCGCCATTGTTGGTGAGAGATTGTTGAAGGTGGATTGCAGATCTAGAGGTTGAAGAACATATATATAGAAAAATGGTGGGATGAACTGAAATCGAATCTGAAGGATTTCGTGAGTGGAGAATTAACCGTGAAGAAGATGGATTTGGTGCGTATTAATAGCTGAAAGCCGGTTGGTGAGCTGGCAGCAGATTTAGTATATATGATTGCAATTTTTTATTCACTAGACAAACAACAATTTAGCAATTGGTATTATTTCACTGATCTTTTAAGAACAATAAAAAATGATAAAGGTGGGAGGTGGTTTTCAACTAGGGACGGCAACGGGACGGGTTTGGAATGGGTACGGGTAATTTCAACTTTATATTCGATTAAAAATTATGTTTTATACTTGGTTTAAAACCCGTTAGGTATCGAGTATACTTGTTAAAATTATAAAAATTACCTGTTGGACATACCCATCGAATATCTATTGAAATTAGGACATTATATAAAGCTATATATGCATATACACATTAAACAATATTTTCAATTAAACCTTAATATTTTTTTGTATATGTTCTACTATTGCTATTGTCTAATTTAACGAGTTTTATTATAATAGGAATCTTAATAGATTATACACATGATTATTAAGTTAAAAAAAAAGAAGATAATTATATATAATATAATTATTAAGTATAATAAATTAAACAATAAAATAATTTGGGGTATATAATCGGGTAAACTGGTATATTTAATCAGATAATCAAGTCGGCTAATATGGGTACACAATGCAATTTCATATCCGTCCCATACCCACTTACTCGATCCCCTGCCCATCACTGATGTCTCGGATTTCGGGTATTACCATCAGGTTCAGGTCTGATTGTTATTCTTATGTTTAATGATAACGTGACCTGAAGTGAAGTGATAGGACTCCATTTAATGCAAGTGTTCGAGTTCCGTCTATAACAAACATCTAATCGTTAGAAAATATATAGTAAAGTGAAGTTGTGATTGTTACTCTTATGAAATAGATTAATCTTATAAATTCGTTCTAGGATACTTAAATCCTATTAAACATATGTTGCTTTACATAAAATACATTCTTTATATATGTGAACCTACATCACGTATCTACTTTTATTGATATAATTACAAAACTTTTAGTGCTAAATTACGTGTCTTATACGTGGTTCGTACTTGTTAATATTTTAAACACTTTTTGTATTTCTATAACTTATCTTTAAATAAATAAAAAATTGACCAATCAACATAAAATAGTGTAAGAAAATTTTGTTTGTGAAACATGAGACATTGATTCAATATAACTGAGTTTATAAATCCGAACCAAATAAATGTATGAAATTATCTTATCATATTAGGATACTTAATAATTAAATAAATAATATAATTCCTCGTAAAAACTCAACAATACAATACATTGTTGTGTATATGGTGCTTTCAAGCATTACGTCACATTTTATTTCTATATTTAGTTAATAAACTTTTTAAAAGATACATTTATGTTATTACGATACAAACCTCATAACATGAAAAAGATGTTCTCGATTCAATAAGAAGACAAGACTCAACCAAATGAAACTAGGACTAAACTCGATGTAAAACCCCACCATTTGTTATCATGTGTCATGATTCATGTATATCTATAGCTACAAGACAACAATAACAATCGTGCTCTCACTTTATTGATAAAGTTATAAATGTTTCAAGTGTTTAGAAATAATACGAATCATTTAAATAAGTTTTATCAAATTACATAATTAATCCCTAATAATATGAGAGGGTTATTTGATTGAAATATGTTAATACCCCATAATTATAATTAGGTTTTTCCCTTAGATGTTATAAATAGAGGAGTGGAGAGATAACCAAAGCACACTAATAATCTATTCTCTCAAGATCATCTATCGATTCCTCTAAACATCATAACGGGAACGAATCTCACGATAATAACTTCATCATCTTCATCAAAGATCTCTATTCCCACAATTAAGTTTTATCGTTTAATTGTTTAGTTTATATAATATGAGGGGGTTTCATGTTTTGATCCATGTTTCATGATATAATCAACATCACAATCTAATACTAGCAATAAACAAAACACACACATTTGGACAAGTTAAAAACGTTGCATAACCCGTGACCCGTCGTGCTCACACCTTTGGACAAGTTACGGACATTACATTACGACTCTTAGACGAGTGGTTATGTTAGAAACTAACCACTAACAACTATCAATCTTATAGCTCAAAAAATCACCGATATGTTTGGACCAACGTAATCGATAAAAAAAGACCATTAATGTATAATGATCTTCTCTATACGTGTTGAACTGAACTATAAATTAGCATTAGTCAATGTCTAAACTCCGTGCCTTAAATAACAAAGTAACAAACTCAAGTATTATGTTGTCATTTCTAAACCCCAAGAAAATACATATAAAAAGCATGTCAATGTCACGTATCGTATCAAATATTTTCAACCGAAAATACGCCTTTGTTGACAACGCCCATGTAAAATAGAAGACGTGGCAATATACAAAGAGCAATGCTGGGATCATACTTGCATATCAAAGGCCACACTCGCTCACGCCCAGAGATGGTGTTCCACGCCCCACACCCGTACCACATCAGTTATCAGCCACGCCCCCTCGGCCTTTTCCGAGAGTATGACATATACCATGTTATCTGCATATTTTTCTTGAGACCATAGGCACTTCCTCAAAATGACAACACAAGAAGTCTAAAACTGATGATTCCTTATCAGAAGAAAGTTGAGATTGGGGATTAAAGATTTGTAAAACAAATTGCAAGCCACAAAATTCACTTAAAAAGTAATGATAATAATTCATGAAACAGATGATCAATCAATCTTGAGGAATCTCAACATCTTCATCAGCAATCTCCTGCTGCAAATCCTTCAGATCCTTTCCATCAATTGTAACCCAATCGAAACACACGTCCCAAGGATTTCCTTCACCATCCCCTGCAACTCCTTCGCCATCGATCTAGACCTCATGATCTTCGCGATCTCAATCACATCATCAGTCGATATATTACTGTTGTGCTTGATGTTCTTCACCTTCTTCTGATTACGTTCAGGCTCCTTGAGCGCTTTAATGACCAACGCAGCAGGGGAAGGGACGACGAAGACCATTAACATGTCACATGAATCATTAAGTAGTCTTTCAATTACCATTAAAAGGCTACCAAATAACCTCTTAGGTGGAAATCCAAACACCAATAACCTGCACTGGTTTGAAAGCAATACAAATTCTAGTTTCTAGTTCGGAACCGATAGAAACTGAGGGTAGGAATCGTTTTAGAATCCTCCACTGAAACCGGTTCGAAACCGATTATGCCAAATCGACTGGCCGAAATTATTCAAAAATAGTCAAAACCCAATTAAAAACAGGTCAAGAAACAGGTTTGAAACTCAAACCTGTTTTAACTTTTCATTGGCCAAATCAAACCGGGTTAGAGTTCGCACCTCTACAAAGCTCATAAGATTTCTCTTTTGTACCTATTTCTAACCAAAAAGCTGTTGTCCAATCATACTAAGGTAGCAAGGTGTATCGTTCCTGTTTAAATAGTTAAGGGTTCAAGTTTTATGCTGAACAAAAAATTTAAATTTAATGGTAGGATTTAAGAGTGTCTGTTTTAAACAAACAAACAAACAAACAAACAAACCAACCCAGTATATCCCCCTCAAGAGCAGAGACTGGGAGGGGTAGGTGGTGGTGAGTCTTTCCTCTATATTGGGAGATAGAGAGACCGCTTCCAAAAAGACCCCCGACTTGATAACAAAAGCAATAACAATAGCAAGCAAACATATTATATAGCATACAACACATAGGTATATATTGAAGGCCCAACGATCTCCAAACGAACAAAAGCGTAGCAAAATGCAGGTTGAAAGGGATGAAGAACAAAAACTATTTGATCACAAACATTGTGGATCGATACTTTTATTAAAGAAAACTAAATATTTGACACCTTAAACATCAACCAAACAGCCCTATTTATACTAAACAAAACAAAATCCTACTATGACTCATGCTCCTACCTTCTAGGAATTAAAACAACTTGATAAACATCAAACTAAATAACTAGATAAGCATACTAATTAAATAATAAATAAAAGACTCTTAATAAAACTCAAACTCCACCCATATAGGATCTGACTTTGACTTTTTTTATATGAATTAACAAAGATTAATTCCAACATACATCACATAAAGATTTAGATAGTGCATACATCAAAATAAACGGCAAGTTTCATCTATAAAAGGCAGATGTGGAATACGTACACATCACGCGAGTGGTCCTGCATCATGTCTTCATTTACCCTTTCTACCCACAGATACCACTAAAAGTTCTTAATTTAATTCTACGCCTCCACGCACTCCTATCCTCGATCATGTGCTCGGAGAGGTGCAATTGTATCATATCTCGTCTAATTATCTCGTTCCAAGTCAACCTAGGTCTTCCTCTACTCCTCCTACCCTCTAAGTTGATGTTCTCTATTGCTCTAACGGGTGCTGCCATCGATCTCCTCTTCACGTGCCCAACCCATCTTAATCTTCCCTCT
>BJCN01320726.1:8527-35029 GCA_018326445.1 Flaveria brownii
GTTGAATGATATGTATTATGATTATTATGATTATGATTATTATGATTGTTATGGTTACCGCCTTTGTTAACGAGTCGGGGGTATCCTCGGAAGCGGTCTCTCTATCTCTCAGGATAGAGGAAAGACTTGCCACCACATATCCCTCCCAGACCCTGCTCTTCAGCGGGATACACTGGGTATGTTTGTTTGTTTGTTTGTTTATCACTATAGCCTATAGGTATGAATTTGGTAACAGAGTAGAATGGGAATGAGAACTAATATCTAGAAGTCAACCTCTTAGACAGGTATAGCGAAGCCCAAATTTTGATTATATGATTCTTAATTCCAAACCACAGCACCTTCTATAATTTCCATTTCCATTCTCTCTTTTTTAAACCCACAACCCTTGCACATGCCTGGAATTTACATTGGCAATTTCTCTGTTGAGTAGTAGTATAGTACCATTATCTAGGTTAAACAACAATTTGTTATTTCATAATTCCTTGCTTAGAAGCCTGAGCTTGCTTTTTAGCAAAAATCATCAGTGATAAAAGTACATGCAAGTTTAGGCGGTAGACAATACAATCAAAGAAAAACAAATACTTATAGCTATTGAAATTGTGACACTAATGAATATGGTTTAAGCAGGTCATGAATAGATCAAAACTAGAAAAACAAAAATAATGGGTAACATTGCTGATAAAATGCTCAAAATACCCATAGAGTGAAGTGTGAACACAAACTAATTCCTTAGAACTCAATTTTCTTTTTAAAATAAAGAAGGTTACATATATAATGTCAATACATATTACCTTCCTCAGGAGATAGAAGATTCTCACGATGGAAAGGATCTGTAGTTGACTCGGTGATTGGTGTCTTTCTCACGCAAAATGTTTCTGATCATCTTTCAAGGTAAAACTGATAACTTGTGCTGTCTAATTACCTTTGAGATAACACCTTTTAATACAAATTTTAATGGGCATTGTTACTTATGCAATGTATGCAGTTCTGCCTTCATGTCTCTGGCAGCAAAATTTCCCCCTAAGTCAACAACGGCCAACAAAACATGCTGCCAAGATGACATCACAAAATGTCATGAAAACATAACATGCTCAAATTTATCTGAAAACATGACACATCAGGCCTCATCAATAAGAGATGCAGAAAATAAGCATAGCAAGATATCAGAGGAAGAGGTGATTCTATCACAAGATTCCTTTGACTCTTCCACAATTCAAACAATTGATGAATGTGGGTCAAGCTCAGGGTCAAACTCAGAAGCAGATGATGTAACAACAGACTTTGAAACCAGTAAGCAATCAGGTACACCACAGAAAGAAAAATCCACCATGCTCAAAGACCATTCCATTAATGATGACCTGGCAGCAAACATGAATCCGCCACCAAAAGAATCTGCATGTAACATACAAATTCCTAGAACGAACGGTGTCAATTTGGATAGTCCATCCAGTCAGTTTCAAATGGATACGACAACAGGTTTGCCTTCATCTGTCTCTGGAGTGACAGAAGCATACCATAAAAGTAATGTAACCTATCAAAATAATGATATACCAAAGTTCCAAACACCAACACAAGATATATATAAGTTACCAAGTAGCCATGCAAGTCAGCTTTTGAACACTGATCAACATGCAACAGAATACGACAAGGAGTCAACAAGGCATGGTGCCCCAAAACAAATTTCAACTATGTTTGACGAAATACCTATTATCAGTGTTGAGGACAGGAGTTCAGTAGCTAAGAAGCAGAATTGCTTTGAGAATACAGTCACTGAAGCAAACTCGAAGAAGCAAAATGTTCCTCATGCACCAATAAGTGGGCCAGGCCCAAATATGCCTAAGGAAAGAAAGGAAACACCTGAGGATGAAAGAAAAAGAGAAATTGACTGGGATAGCTTAAGAAAACAGGCCCTATCCAATGGTGAAAAGAAAGAGAGAAGCAAAGATGCAAACGACACAATTGATTATGAAGCACTGAGACAAGCTGATGTTAATGAGATTTCTGATGCTATTAAGGAACGTGGAATGAACAACTTGTTAGCTGATAGAATGAAGGTACAACAATTAAACTATTGAAGCACTTTGTGTAGTAGTAGCTAGTAACATATGGTTACTGCCTACATGCAGGAATTCCTTAACCGCCTGGTGAGGGATCATGGGTCAATTGACCTAGAATGGTTAAGAGATGCACCCCCTGATAAAGCAAAGTAAGCTCTAAATAAGCAGTTAATTAAAGTACAAGTAATGCACTCATTAAATTAATAGCTTATGAGTAACCTCTAAACTGTGTATTCAAGGGATTACTTGCTGAGTTTTCGAGGGTTGGGGCTGAAAAGTGTGGAATGTGTGCGCTTGTTAACACTTCATCATCTTGCTTTTCCAGTAAGTTCATGTTGTAATTATGAATTTATCAGATTTAGACATGTTAGAAAAAGTTTACTTATTTGATACCTTTTTTCCAGGTTGACACAAATGTCGGGAGGATAGCAGTGAGACTCGGGTGGGTCCCTCTACAACCATTACCAGAATCACTCCAATTGCATCTACTGGAAATGTAAGTAGATAAAAGTTGAGCATGTAATGTTTAAGTTAAGAAAAGTATGCTGATTAAGTTTTCACACAGGTATCCAGTGTTGGAGTCCATTCAGAAATATCTTTGGCCTAGGCTGTGCAAGCTAGATCAGTTGACATTGTAACTCGCACTTATTCCAAGAACTGTACATCAAAAAACTAAAAGACAGAAAAAAAATCCTTTTTATTATACTTCAATGCAAACATGTATGAAAAATTAAAGATACTTGTAACGACTAACATGTGGTTTTTTGACAGATATGAGCTCCACTACCAAATGATTACATTTGGAAAGGTATGTCATCATTTACACAATTACACCTCAATTCCTAGATTAGTTGGTTAAAAAAAGAGTAGAGTTGATGAGGATTGCATAAATTAAATGAAGGTCTTTTGCACAAAAAGTAAACCGAACTGCAATGCATGTCCCATGAGAGCAGAGTGCAGACACTTTGCCAGTGCTTTTGCAAGGTATGACAATCAATAACTTTTTTTATTAAACTTTGGCAGCTTCTTTTAGTAGTTTAAATGATAAAAAATGATGCATTGCATGACCTCTGATAGAAAGTTGACCACATATAGTCTACTCAACTAATTTAGTATACCTGAGCATTGAGGAAATACTTTTTTTGAAAATTGGTGTTTATTAGCCACATGGAAAAATGTCTCATGAAACTAATCAATTCATGTAAAACTAGTGGGTTGCTTTTGATAACAGTTACTTTCAACTTCAAATTATGGATATATTTTTGTTTAAGAGATGTGGAGGAATAGATTATAACCATACAAGTACTAAAGGGAGATGAATTTCTGCTTGTAAAACACACACAAGCACAGGGAGTGATAAACATGGGCATATATCACATGTCGAAATACAGAATATAGTGCCAGAATACTTTTATGAGACAGGCTAGGTTAATCTTTGTATTGAAGACAGAGAATAGCAGTAAAAAATACTCTAGTATTATTTCAAGAAACGTTTTTGCTTGTAAACCTTGTTTCTTCCAGAAAATAGTTCAAGCATCAATTATATCATGTTACAATTTCAACGCAATTGTGCTTAAGATAAAAATTATTATTGATTTGTAATGGCAATATACTTATAAATGCAAAATGCACTTGAACACTATCCACAAACAAGAGCATAAGTCCTTGAATACATCACTGTACTAGTTGATAGATGAAACAACATTAGAGGGTGATAAGATATATTACCTGAAGAAATTCTGACTTCTGGATATCTAGTGTACAAGTCACACATGTCTTCGGAAAGACTGAACCAAAACCTTGAAAACAATAAACCAGTTTGCAATCTGATGGCCACATGAGACATACAAGAAAATGTAATATTGTAAGATGTATGTGCACTATTAAATATGATATTATAACAGAAAGCTATACTGTGCAGTGCAAGACTTGCCCTCCCAGGACCAGAGGAAAAAGGAATGGTGCTTTCACATGCTCCTGTTACAACAGATCCAATCTCAACTGTTATCAGGCCCATGTCACTACCTCCAGCTGAAAATGAATCAAATAGAGGTGCAGAAATTTCTGGGAATAGTTGTGAACCAATAATTGAGGAACCAACAACACCTGAGCCAGAAGCCAATGAATTATCAATAAGTGACATTGAGGAACAATACTATGAAGATTCTGATGAAATTCCAAGTATCAAACTTAACATGGAAGAATTCACAACCAATTTGCAGAACTTAATGCAAGATAGCAATGATATGTCCAAAGCATTAGTTGCATTAAGTCCTAAAGTTGCTTCCATCCCAACACCTAAACTCAAGGATGTTAGCCGGTTGCGAACAGAACATCTAGTGTAAGTCCAAATTGACAAAAAACAATTAGAATCAGAATGGGGCTTTGGAAATCGGGCAACTCAATGCTAATAGTAAAAAATAACAAGAGGGTTTAAAACATGAAAGACAATTCTACATTAATTATGTGACTTGTATTACTCTCACCCTGCTGCAGGTATGAACTTCCAGATTCTCATCAGCTTTTGGAAGGGGTTAGTAAATTTGCTAATGACCAGTTTTGACACATACTATATTTCCCAACTAACCTACATGTTCTACTCCTTTCAGCTGGACAAAAGAGAACCTGATGACCCAAGCCCCTACCTTTTAGCAATATGGACACCAGGTTGGCAAAAAACTTTCCACATAAACAAAAATAATGTCACACGTTAACTCATTAACCATAAGGTTATGTACTTAGTACTCTAAAGTAAGACCTTAACCAATACCTTCTTTGCAAGTTCATATGGGATACAAATTCTCAAACAAACATATTGAAAAATCTTGTATGTTAGAACCCCCACTTTGAACACTCACTTCTATAGAAAAAACAAGCTTCTCCTAATCTACATGATGTTTTACTAACTTGAAATTCTCATATCAGGTGAAACTGCAGATTCAACACAGGCTCCTACAACAGACTGTTCGGCCCAAAAATCAGGCCAGTTGTGTGATCGAACAACATGTTTTTCATGCAACAGTGTAAAGGAAGCAAATTCACAAGTAGTCAGAGGAACTATTTTGGTGAGAACTCTTACTGCTATAATACAGGATGTGTATTGTAACTATCAAGCATAACAAATAGACCAACTAGTTTTAACTACTTTTATAACAGATACCATGTAGAACAGCAATGCGAGGAAGCTTTCCACTCAATGGCACATATTTCCAAGTGAATGAGGTAATATCAATCTGAAATTATAATATTATATATAAGTTTCAACTTGATTTTTGGTCATATTCTATGCTCTAAGGACATATAAATCCAGATCAATAAATTCATAGTAACATTCCATCCATATATATACTCTATACAGATGTTTGCAGATCATGCATCAAGCCTGAATCCAATTGATGTTCCAAGGAAATGGATTTGGAACTTGCCAAGAAAAAAAGTTTACTTTGGGACTTCTGTATCAACAATCTTCAAAGGTACAAGCTCATGAACTATATACTGCATCTCTTCTAAAGTTACATGTGTTTTAACTTTTAAGCTGAATTTTAAGAGTAACATTTCATTTTTGCTAGGTCTAACTACTGAGGGAATTCAATACTGCTTTTGGAAAGGTACGCATCACGCAATTTTCAAACAAATTTAAATATACAAGACTTTTAATCATGCTGAAAGTGGATGTTTGCACAATAAGAATCATGATTAAGAATGTTTTTACTTTGTTACAATCATGCACATGTGGAACAGTAAAAGCACCATTAACAGAACAACCAACAAAAGAGATAACTTGTTTAAAAGTGTTGAACATCCAATAATATTAAAAACTGACCCACTGCCTCTTTCAAGAATTTCAGCCTCTAATATCTTATCCAGTTCCCCGACCTTTTTTGCAGCCATAATTTCAATAGTGTATGCTCTTATATCTGTAAAGAACAACACAGTATTGCTTTAATCTCTAAAATACAATGGCTTGTCGCTGAACTGAGTAAATATTTGTGAGTTGAATCGCTCTCCTGAGCGGCCGAGACCCGAAGATTTTCTTTACTTCTCGATCAAATTAAACATAGAACATCCCATATTCCAGCCCCTTCTTAATAGAAACCTAATAATCTAATAAATGAAAACTAACTATAGGAATCCTAAATAATTAACTTAAGGAAACTTCCTAATGTAATTGCACAACGTGATCATTATCATAACAGCCATCTAGTTTCCTTATTTCTGTTAATGCTTAGTGTAAAACAATATACTAGAGTTAACAAATAGCAATGCATGTCAAGAATCATGCATGTAAGTTATAATGTAGAATAAGATATGGCCTGATTCAAAAAAGTTTGTGAAACATTAACAGCAGAACCATAGCAATCAAACCAGAGGAAATAGTTAAAATGCTAAACTTCAAATAAGAAAATGTGTGTATCCTGGTTTTCATGTTGCAATTATTTTGCCATGAGCATAACATCATTTGTTGAGAGTATAGCCAAAACTACAGTTATCTAAGATAATATACCTGTAAAATGTCCTACTAATCTACTATAAACTGAATTTAAATGGTACTGGTGAAATATTTGCAGGATTTGTTTGTGTTAGAGGATTTGATCGGATAAACAGGGCGCCAAGACCTCTGATGGCTAGACTACACTTCCCAGCAAGTAAGTTAATCACGCAAAAAACAAAGGCGAATAAGTGATCTATAGAGCTGCAAGTTCAATAATTGTTGCAAGAAAAAGAGCTCGGAAACTAACCACTGGTTTTACATTCAACTGCCCATGCTTTAAGGCAACCGCCATGACATATGTAAGTTAGCAGAGAGAAATGCATGATTGACATTATCATTAATTCATTGCCGTATGCTCATAAAAAGAGCCATTTTTTATCAGTTAGCCTATTTACATAAGAAAGAGCTTAGCAGAGCAGTAGGTTCCTTTTACTTTCTGATACATGTATGTACTTTCTAACAACTTTTAAATAATGCAATTCATTTGGAGCCATTGTTTGTGCAAAGTGATATCCCAGTGAAACACAGCTCCACATATGACCACTCTTATTGTCATATTGATCCAACATATTATACAATTATCACAAACAAACAAACAGCATCATATGTTACTATTTCCGCTAAAACCTAACAATCAAACGATCTCAATGACAATGTATGCATCATCATTATATGATTGTTTTGACTCCAATCGAATTTTGTATTTCACGTTCTATATCAAATCCAAATATTTGATATCCAAAATGATACTTCCATTATCATAGTGTAACTTCTAATAATAGTGTCTTACATAGTTACATGAACAAGTGCATCTAGAAGCAGGATAAAGACTAAAACCATGAGAAATCAACATCAAAATCTAAGCTATAAACACGCATTCTATCAGCTTCTAAGCAGTAAAGTAAACACATTGTAAAGCAAACTCAGTATCTCCACGTAGATTGCAGATCAAACAGTAGAATCAAACCTAAACTGGATGAGATCTCCACTAGTAATAACAAATAACACCCTCCCAAAATCTAGAAGCAAGATGAAGACTAATAACATAAGAAATCAACATCAAAAATCTAACCTACAAACACGCATTCTATCAACTTCTCAGCAATAACCACATCATAAAGCAAATTCAGTATCTCCGTCGCTCCATGTAGATTGCAGATCAAACAATAAAAAAACAAACCTAAACCAGATGAGATCTCAACTACTGATAATAATAATAAACAAAACGCTTGTGTCCATATCCAACATAACTCGTACCTGATCGATTGGAACATGAGTGAATCGATACGTAAACCCTAGAATCACATAGTTCTAGCACGATTTTCAAAAAAAATATGCAAGCATCAACAGGGAGAGTGTAGAAACTTCGATGAAACTCGACGTTTGATTCATAGAATCGTACCTGAGGGTGACAGGAGGTCTGAAACAGTAGTCTTCTTGATTTGCGCTTGTGTTGTTTGCATGATTTGGCGGCTGATTGAAAGTTTTCCCTCCTCTTTCAAGTTTCGAGCAACACGACAGATATTCATGGGGTCAAGGTTCATGATATGCCCGACCCGTTTATTGGATACTCTTGAAATCTTGAATATTTGCTTTTAAACCTCTTGGATTTAAAAAATTACAAGGATGTTATTTGTGATGTGTTTTATTACGGTTTTTCTTAATGTTTTTAGAACCAGATCGGATATCGAATCAAACGTCTTGTTATTTTGATGGTCGGA
The DNA here is from genome assembly GCA_018326445.1 of Flaveria brownii. Lineage (NCBI taxonomy): Eukaryota > Viridiplantae > Streptophyta > Magnoliopsida > Asterales > Asteraceae > Flaveria > Flaveria brownii. The sequence goes on from BJCN01320726.1 coordinate 16,798, forward strand.
CCAGTCGAACCGGTCGAACCGGATTTAAGAGCAGGTTGACGTCATAATTATATATATAGTATATTATATATATAGTTATATATATAGCTAAATATAAGTAATTTATATATGTATTTATAGTTACATATAAAACTTAACTATATTTGTATATCCGACACACAAATTTATAGTTCAATACCCCGTTTTAACCTGTTAAAATAATAAAAAAACTCAAAATCTGGTTCGAACCGATCCGGTTTCCAGGTCTGCCCACCAGTTCGGGACGAACCGGCCGGTCCGATCCGGTCCCAACAACGATCCGATCCCAACAAATCAACCCAGTGAAATCAAGCGGTATGTGAATACGAAATTACTCACTCTAAACCTCAAATCAGCCCCCAAACCAAGTCGTAAAACTAAATGTAAAATATAATGACTTGTTATCTACTACATAATTGTATTTTGTAAGTGACTTGTTAATCACAAAACATTTTGTAAAACGTAAGTGGATGTAACCTAAAATGATCTTATGTATGTTTTAGAATTATGTTAAATGATTTTGATCCAATTTAAGTGAGGCCCCTTTGATTTGCTGCTGACCGGGCTGACCGGGGTCCAGAGGTTCTGCCCTATACCCTAAAAATCATGATTATGACCCAGCCCCTCCTGTCGCCAACCCTCCACAATCGGCCTCCCCTCCGCCAAACCCACCGCAATCGGCCTCCCTCCGTAATTTTCCACCCGTCGGCGACCCCTTCACGAACCCCCATCTCTCCGGCGGTCTTCCCACCACGAACCCCATCCACGCGACCCCGGAGTGGATGTGGTGGATTGAGGGTCGGTTGAATGATCATCGACTCTGGTGTTCCACATGTCGGATTCGTTCATTTCGAAGGCGTCGGAGTCGACTGGAGTAATTCTTTGATGATCACCGACATAGAGGAACTTTGATCGGTGATCATGGTGTTGGTAGTGGTGTTTTATTGGGGCCATTGATGAGTAAAGGGTCGGGTGTTGGTTGTGTTTTGTGAGAAGTTAATAAAAGTGAGTGTGGTGGATTGATCAGTTGGGCTAGGTGGTTGGTGATGGATAAGCCTTGTGTTAGAAAACATGTATTATCAAGTTACATAATGCATGCTTGATGTTCTGGGTTGTTACTTTCGACACCCACTGTTGAGATGGTGAGATTATTGACATGGAACTTGACTTTAGCCTGTTACTCGACCGGTTTGGTGGTTTGTTTTTATGAACTACGGGACAATACGGTTATTTTTATCATTTAACATAGTCAGTCAGATATTGAATCAAACAGTCAAGTTTCAATCAGATACAGACTCAGTAAAAAGTTCTAACTGGGTCAGCTTATGACCCAGTCAGATTCTATTGAGTCAACAGTAATCAAACAGCCCCTGAATCGATCTTTTAAACTGACCCAATAGGACAACACCAATTGTTTTCATGTACGGTAGATAACAACCATAGTAATATCAACCTCTTTCACATAAAAAGTTTTACAAGCAAAATGATTTTTATATAATTATATACCTATTAAAAGGCAAGTGACATGCCACAAAAAAAGTTTTTTATTTTTTGTTTTTTTACCATAAAAGTTTATTTTTTTGTGTTTTTAACATCAAACATTAATAAATTGCCATTTGGTGGTGTAAGTGAGATGCTACAACAAAAGTTTGGTTTTTTGCTTTTTGATCACAGTTTTTGTTGGCATATCACATCGAGTGATTTTTTTTTTGTATCATACACTATAACGAGTGTCGTTACTGTTGCGATAATGCGACGAAACGACGAACGAAACCGATTACGAGTGAACTTCATCATTGCCGGTATATATATCATCATTGCCGGTATATATATTATCAGAATGGGTTTGGGTATTCGCTTTTGTGATTTCCAATGAGTCAAGCTAACAAACGAACAAAGTCACATTACGTAAGACATGGGAAAAAACTCAATCTTTCGCGCGCGCGGTGCAAGAGAGCACACTGGTTATTTGTAACTTACCGCTAAGTTTTAATGTCTGTATTAATTTGTATAGAGTTTATAATTCGTATTTCTGCGTTTAAATGAAGTAATGCCACGAGAGAAAATAATTTACATAAAAACATTACATAATAACTTATTTAACCTATAAAGAAAAAATTATATAAATCACCAACTGCAAATGGTAACAGTTAATTAGTTTGTAATTTGTTCTCCGATTCTTCAAAGCAACTCCGATTACTACACAGTTTTCTTCTCCGATTTGATCTCTTCTCATTCGTCAAAAACCCTAGAAATGGCGTTAGATTTATCAACATTCGAAACCCTAACCCCAGCTCAATTCATCACATTCACAATCCCAAACACCGTCAACTACCGCTACTATCTTCACACTCCACTCCTCCGGATCGCCGTCCTTGACTCTCCGGCAGCTAAATCCGACGACGGTTCTCCGATAATCGCTGCCATGATCGTGCCGGAGCACCGGGAGACCGACTGGAACTTCTGCACTGAATGCGGTCATCTTCAGCTCTTGTTCAACTTATCAAATGTCTCCCGCCTCATTCTTATAGGTAACAATATCGACCCTAATCCACAACCATCAGATTATGTTCGTCCTCCGGTTCGTGAGCCGTTGGACAAGGAGAAAATAGAATGTGAAATGAAGGGATTGGTACTTGCTTTGCATCCCAAAGTGTGTTTTCGAAACGGTGTGCCGAACACCATTTTCTTGATGTATGAAGATGATGTGTTGCATCGTGTAATCGTTGGTAGATATGTTGGGCCTATTGTTGGTGAATTTGTTGTTGAAGATGTTGAATTAGAAAGTAGAGAACTCAGACGCAGGTTGAAGTTCAAAAGAATGCCTAATTTGATTCAATCTCAGGTCCCTATTGTTCCTGTTTTCTCTAATGGTGTTGGTAGTTTGGAGTTAGGTTTACAAAGTATAAGGGAAATGAAGAATGTAGAGTTTAGGGTTGATACAGGGACATTGGTACAACCATATTTGACTCCAATGATATCTGGTATGTTCTCGATTGCTTCACCTCTTGACGTGCGAATTCAACAAGGGTTTGATCTTAGAGCTTTATGTTTAGGAGTTGGTGGTGGTGCTTTGCTAAGTTTCTTGAACTTTAATCTTGGTTTTGAAGTTGTTGGGGTGGAGGCGGATGAGATTGTTTTGTGTGCTGCAAGACAGTATTTCAGTTTAAACGAAGGGAAATCTATTCAACTTATTGTTGGGGATGCTATAAAGCTGATTGAAATGGCTTCTAGGGGCACAAATGATTCAGATGTCAAGATTGATGTTTTGAATGATAAGTTTGATGTAGTTATGGTTGATTTGGATTCAAATGATGCTAGAAGTGGCGTTAGTGCTCCACCGCTGGAATTAGTTGAGAGGTCTGTTTTCCAGGCTATGAAATCACTTCTTCATAGTCATGGTGCTGTCATCATCAACGTGATCCCTCCTAACGAGTCGTTCTATAAAACACTGGTACAGAAACTTAAAGATGTTTTCCAGAAGGTCTATGCAATAGATGTTAAATATGATGGGAATATTGTTCTTATGGCCATAGTATCACCAATTACCTCTAATGACCAAGCTGGTGCTTTCTCAGAGAGGCTGAGGGCTATGATTTCAGGACCTTATATGGAGTCTATAGTGGAATTGTAAATTCTTTTAGTGGAATATCTTCATCCCTTAAGGGTGCTGCTGTACATGCTTCAAAACCTCAAATAGGCCATTCAATTACACTTCTAAAAACAGGTTTATTCAATTCGCCACAGTTTATTGCTTTGATTTTTCATTAGAATATTAATATAGATGAAGAATTTGACCTATGCAACTAGAATATAGTTCTTACAGATATATGGTTAGCAAGCAAGTCACTAAATGTGTAACATGCATATTGCATTGTAACCAAGAACAAGATGCTGATATAAAATGATATAATTCTGCTCATTGTCTGCTATCATCCTTGTGTTTGATTCGTTTTCCAGAAATACCTAACATGTTTAGGTGGCATTAAATTGTCAAAGATCATCTTGTGATAGTTTTATTCATTGAATGACATGGAATCAGCCACATTCAAGAATGTTGTTAGAATTTTCCTTTTTTGTTGTTGGAGTCCATTTTTTTTTTAAATTTTAGAAGCCAGTTCAAGTGCTTTATGGTATTTAGTATTGGAGTTGGGAGTTATAACTGGAACAGGACATTGATGCTCCATACTGATGTTGAAAAGTGGTCTGTTTTGACATATAAGGTTGAACAATAGTTTGAATGGAGAGAGCATGGGGACTGATATGATTTTACTTGCTAGAATACCATACACAGGCCAGTGGTGGCTATTTGGCATTAAATGACGAAAACACAACACCAGCACCACAATGACATGAAAATAATCAAGTTTTGGCTTGTCATGTGTTCGAAACTTGCTTAATTAAACGGGCCGCGTGATGAGCTTTTTAGTGCTTTAAAATAAACATGTTGACCTATTAGCCCGTTTGAAACTAAAACAAAGAATAATATATATTTTAACCTGTTTAAACTAAAATGGAGAATAAAATTAGCGGATCAAATAAAAAAAGTTGTGTATTAAATGATCAAGGACGAATATCCAGAGACAACAAATGTGTAATAGCAAATGTGATGAATCAAGATGAGATTAGGGGTTTAAACTTTGACGGTCAAGGGACGTTACTAAGATTAATGTAGAGCAAGAGAGGATTATAACCAAACAAAATCAGCTGCAAAACCCAAAGCGTTTACAATTGTATCAAAGAACTCTCTATCGTTCAAACACGCATAATACATTCTTTTAATTGTATAAGCCTAGTCAGTTAAACAATAGATGCAACAATTAAAAGAAAAAAAGAAAGCTAAATGTTTATGTTGCCTATATACAACGCCTACTTGCAAACTTTGTAACTTGAATGGCTACAAAAGCACTTCGCATACAGGTTACGGCCTCAATGTCTCTAATTTCTCTATTTCTCTTTTTTTTGGTTCCGTTTTGACCCATTATCCAAGTAACTGCAGGCGGAAAGGTGTAAACCGCTTTTATAAACCCTTGGAATGGGTTCAGATCGAACATACACCATAACAAGGTATGCAATCATCTCTTTTATGCCCTTGAATTTAACTCTGTAAAATGTCAACACTTTGTTAGTTATGATGTGATTATTATTTAGGAAGGACATTTGACTAGCACAAGAAGTTGGTAGATGGAATCTTGAAAGGAGAGCAGAAAAGGCTGAGGAAGATTGAGGCTGCTGGCATTGACTATGAGTGCCCAGAAATAGTAAGGATCTCTAATTACATACTTATTAGTATGCGCTATGTTTTGACATAAGTGTGGCAATCATGAACCCTAAACTTATGAATGAGTCGATTACTTGATTTGACACTTGTTTTTGTTTAATCTGGTAAAACAGATGGGGAGTGATGTGTTTGCACCAAAGAAGATCAAGTTTGTAGACTAATGGTGGGGGGGCCTCACATCCACCACGCTACACCACAAATCCACCAATTAAATATCGTCATGTCACACTACGTCACACACAAAAATTTGGTGGTGGCGGTGTTTCCACACCACACCACGTGAAACTAGTCGTTGATTTAGGGATTTGTTGAAGAGAAGACACCGCAAGTGGGTGTCGTAAACGCATGCCATTCGGCTTGAAAAGGGGGCTACAACGGCTGTGGTGTCGGGTGCCGCCGATTCATGTTGTTGCCACATGGCATGCGCGCCTTCCTCCCTAAAGTTTACTTGGTGGCTTGAATCTTTATATATTTTGAAATAGACGTGCCTACATACGGGATAAAAGATGTTTTAGTATTTATTATTTGTCGTAAAATCTGATATTGCAATGTCACTCTAAATATAATTTAAAGGATGGTTTTGAATATTTGTATGAAAAAGTTCTTAATTCATACTCTTAATCTAACAGACGAATAAACAAAAAAGGGCGTACCTGGTGCTGCAAAGAGCTCCCGCGTTCGCAGGGTCCAGGGAGGGTCCGTCCCATTTAAGGGAAGATGTACGCGGTCTTTCCCCCACATTTTTGTGGGGAGGCCGTTTCCACGTAAACAGATTTATTTTAAACCTTGTATATTTTTAAAAGTCATACTTGCATTTTATATTTTTAAAAGTCATATTAACATTAGGATGTTCACACTCTTAACCCCTTAATTACATGATACATTGTACTAACATAATCTTGTCAATCGTATGATTTAATTTGGAGCCATTAGACTGTCCGCAACGCACCGCCCTTACCTCGCCCTTACCTCGCCCTTAGCCCCGCCCTTAGCCCCGCCCTTCGGAAGAGCTGCGTTGTGCAGCCTCGCCCTTACCTCGCCCTTAGCCCCGCCCTTCGGAAGAGCTGCGTTGTGCAGACCCATCCGTCCTTTACCCGCCCTTTGTCATGGGCGCTCCATGGATGCATTTTGTGGGGCCCACGTCATAAAAATATGTGTTGCTTTGTTTTTTTAATGATTATTTGTGGGAAGGATGATTTTGGAGGTAAATGTTGATTGTGGAGGTAAATGTTGATTGTGGAGGTAAATGTTGATTGTGGAGGTAAATGTTGATTGTGGAGGTAAATGTTGATTGTGGGAAGGATAGATGAAAGTTAGTGGAAATATGATGTGACATGCTGACTGTGACTATTTGTAGAAATGACGTCTTTTAGGGTTGTGAACATTCTTACAGATTTGATCCCTTACACTTTATTGACTCTTCTTATGATAATTAACACAATTTGCGTAACTATGCATGTTTAAAGATCATAAACGAAAATAGTTTAATTTCATCTATTTCCATTGCATTTCTTTAAAGACGATAAATCCAACAAAAGAAAACAAGGATCTTTAAATCAGAGAACAAAGGGTCAAATTCACTGATGCAGAAAACTAAAAGTCAAAGGAGAGTAATAACAACAAAGATCAGAACAACACCTACAAAAGTATACTTTACAGCAGCAATTAAGATCGCCATCGTCACAACAAACACCTGCCACATAACCCGTACACTGGCCCATACCAACGCCCCCATTAACCCCACCGCCACCACATTATCACGATCTGGATCCAACACCAACTCGTTCCATTTCAAATCAACTCTCGGAAGTTCATCTCCGCCTCCTTCTTTCAGATCGTCTTCAGCTCCGGCGTTTCCACCACCGTCGTTACCGATTGATTCTTTTGAAGATGATCTGTAGTTGACAATAGATGTTTGATGGATATCTTTATAAAGGCGAGCTAATGGGGAATATTCGGGGATGATACAATTGTTGTGACTTGGGTTGCTAGCCACTATACCAGTGATGCAAGATAAGAGTACTTGACATTTTAAATGTAAAGTAGACTTATATGAGTTATGGTTCTTTAGACCTAAAGTAATGGGGCGTTAAAAATATATTATAGCATCTTAAAACACTTTTATATCATCTTGATATTATAGGGGCGTTATAGGTGGAGACGTTTCTATATATCATAACATCATATCATTTCGTAAGTCTTCTAATTAGGTAATGATTGAATGGACATTAATCATTCCATATGTTATTTTTAAAGAAATGATTACAAGTTGACGCTGATATAACGTAAAATACCCGTTAAAAACGTTAAGGATTACATACGACCTTAAGGAAATATAATACAACTATCATGTACGGTACGATGTCGAAACGTGACTGGCTTGTGCCTGTGATCGAGATGATGTGTCAAACGAAGCTTCCAACTCATTGTCATACTTATTAAGTATTACCTCTTTTTTACCCAAGTGGATTTTAAAAATATAAATATATGTTATTTTATTTTATATTGTAAAACTATACACTATTTCCTATTTATATATCGGAAAAAGTTTTGTAAGTTTACCTTTTCAAATTGAAAATTTAATTTTAATAGAAAAACTTTAAATTAAGTTATTTGTATATTGAAATGGTCGAGGCACAATGAGTCAAGAAAGAATATTAATATTATTAATCTTTCTTCAACCGCATTGTCTATTTGCATATATAAAAATGATATTTTATTAATATAATTATATTAGTTTTGATCACCATTTGGCAAAGAGAAGGCCTGTTATTATAATTTAATTCCAAGTGTTTTATATCTTGTATTTTGTAATTCGTGTTCATGTTTGACACGCATTCATACAAGTAGTTGTTTATTTTTTATTTTCATTTAAGAATGTAAATATTTTGGATCCATAAATCCAGCCAAATTTTATGATGTAAAAACAAGCATCGGGACAACTTGTTGTTTTGTTGCATATACACAACTTTCTCGCAAACTGCAATAAAACTTGTGCGTGCATAGACCGATCTAGTAGTAAAGAGCTAGAATCTTTTAATTAGATTTCTAAAAAGTTTAGAAAACTAATACAAGTTTCTAGGATGTTTTTAAAACAAAATTGATTTTTAGGTAGTTCGTTGGTAAAGACAACGAACTCATCAAGTTCTTTATTAGGATCCCAAATTAAACTGATCAATATAAAAATGAATTTGTTTTAAAACAAGAATGGGCGGTCGCCGCCACTTTTGGTGGCTTTAGTGTTACCCATGACGGCAACCACCTTTCCTCGATCCTTTTCGTCTTTCTTGTGGTCGTCATTCCATCATTCAGGAAACCTGTTGAACTTAAAGCATTGATCCTTGGTATGTTTCAACATATCACAATGGCTACACTTCATTGAGAACTTCCCTTTTTATGGATTAGTCAATACAGGGCATTGAGAAAACTGAGAAAGCTTTTGTTCAGCCGGAATGTGGTTGTATGGTACGATGTCAACAACACATTTGACGAGATTTGATCCCTTAGTTCAATTTTGCACCAACCCTTGCATCACTGTCCATAAGTTTCAAGAGGTATATCATTTTGTTTGATTCCATTAGCTTTTAGATGTAGATCAAAGATATGCAATTTATCTTTCCCATTATTGTATGTGACCACCAGGGCATCCTATAGTATTTTGGTGTAAGAAACTTCCTTAGGTTGCTAGCAAGTGATGGTTTGATATTTTGTATGAGCCATGAGATACTACTAGGTTATATTGGTGCCATGCATTGTTTGTATTTATAATCAGCTGGGTCTGATCGTGTTAGTTTTTCTAATAAATGGCTTAAAAGGGTTTTAATTTTCCTCCAATGTGCAATAGCTACTCGAATCATTCGAGTCCAAAGAGCAAAATTCTGGTTGTTTTAGTTTGAGGCTAATTTTCAAACTATTAGAAAGGTGTTTTGGTTTTGGAAAAATATGGATATATTTAAGAAGGTTTCTAATCTGGGTTGCAAGATCATAATACCTGGACATACTAAATATTACCATTTGTAGACATGGCCAATGAATTACAATTAGGGTAGATGATAAGCAAGAGCATATGAATTGATCCGAAGATCATACACTGCTCTGATAAGTATTTAGAGAGTTTTGGGTGTATTGTTTTCTTGATTAATTTACAAATGAACTAAATAAATAATTAAATAGATGGTTAAAATATTTTAAACAATGAAATGATCAAAGAGAATGCCTACAATCAGCTACAATTAAAGAGCTGTGAGCATGTGATAGTCCTCTAATTTGGAAATTAATGGGATGTGATGTTAAGATTGAATCTTGTATTTGCTCTAAGGGATCGATATTATTTTCCTTTTAACATGTGATGTACTAATCAGTTAAAATGTTTTGGGTTGTAGCCTTGTAGGACGTGAAATGTAATGATTTTATTCTAAAAATATTGGTGTTGTTACAAAAAACACACCTAGCTAGGAACTTAATTATGATACCATGAAAAGGTCCGAAATAGGGTTTTGTATGAGATAACTAATCATATAATGATGAGATATTATGGAATAAATAATAGCCAAGATAAGCATAGAACTTACTCGAGTCCGGTTGTTCCTTTTTATGATAAGCATAATCTAAAAAGTGTGGGGTTCGATCTGATCTTAAAAGAAAACATCAAGTTGAGTATGGTTGTTGCTAAAAGGGATGTAAGATTGGAAGAAGAAAATTGCAAGTTGCAATTAAACCTCCAAAATAGATATACACACAAATATAAATATCAATACATATGTAAGTTTATCCTTAACCTATGAATGTAGTTTAATTTTTTTCATATAGCATAATTACTGACAAGAATGTTACTGAGCATGAGATGACACATATATGCACATATAAGTATCAAGCATGTTTACATTTTCAATTTTAAGGTTTTATTTTAATTATTATGAGCTATCATGATCATTTTGAAAATATATGTAAATAACGGTAGGACCATTGGAGAATATAGATTTTGTTTTTCACCTAGTTGTACATCTACACCTAGGGTGATATGATGTGAGCTCAATTTTGACAATATTTGTTATAAGTTTTATGATGCTTGACTGATATCGTATATTCATATGATTACACTATAATTTAGAAGATATAATTTAAAAGAAAGACTTGAGAGAAATTAAAGTTGATTTAAACTTCACGCGTGACTTAAGTCGAACTTGTATGTATTAAAGTTTAAGTTAGTTTTTGTTAAATTTAATGTACCGGACACTTAAATAATTGATCCTAATTATTTAAAATTGTCAACAATCATAACTAACCATATATATGTTCTATTTTAAATAAACAAGTTGCGTATTTTAATTCTAATTGCTTTTGTTTAATGAAATGATACACATTGGAATGAATGAACCTCGGGGTATGCAGGATGAATATGGTGACGATTCTATGATCTTCCATATATTTTAGTCCAAATTGTGAAGTTAACATTGCCAAATCTTGTGCGATGATTTCAACTATGTAATTGTTTACAGCTTCATGTGGAACTAAATAGTTATTATCTTAATATATAAATTATACGTATGATCGTATGACTCAAAATTGATGATAAAAATACATCAATATATATTGTTTGATGTTTGAAGATTAAGATTAACTACTCATTGCTCCATGTATTATTGTTATACTTATTACAACAATTTTTTTACTCTTAATTAACACATGATCAGTCTAGCAATCTGCTTATATAGGAATTTGAACCTATGTCATATGTATAAAACTAATCGTCAAAAGTCACAAGACTATGAGCTTCTATTTCTAGTTAGAGAACATAAATTTCAAGTTTCGCTTTTGATATCCGTTGGAAGGAGAGGCACCTATGCTTTCTCATTAATGGAATAACCTTAGGATTTGCTATTTCATTTTTTGAATGCTACTGGCTAATTAGCTTTTTAAATTGGATGGAGTTACGAGTTGTGAAAGCAGAATACTTTAAGGAGCCGTTTGGTTCGTAAAATGTTTGTAAAAGATTTGAAAATGGAATTTTAATCTTGTTAAAAATGAGAACATTTTTTGTTGGTTAATTCTGAATGGAATTGAAATGTTAATTTTGAACATTTCATTGGATTGTCAAACATTTTGTGGGTAAGTGGAAAGAATATGTATTCTAATACCTGTATAAAAAATTTCAATTACAATTTCATCTGTTAACCAATCAAACAGGATTTTATATGAAAAAAAAATTACAATTTCAATTCCTGAGAAATCTAACAGGGCCTAAGAATGAGTAATTTTGACATGGTGGAACGATACCATATAAACGTCAGAACCTACTGATTAATGGTCTTGTGTTGTTTATATTTAAATCGATTTGAAAGTTTTCATGTATTAAATACGTGACTGGCACCAATTACTATGAAAGCAAAACTTAATGGATTTGAAATTTAAAGATTATAACATAATATTTAGTGAATGCTTTTTTATTAAACAGCTAAAAATAGAAAAAAGATTATGCAAGTTGGCTGCTACTATATATACCACTTGCATGCCCCGCGTGATTCCTGTGTTTCTTCGTCTTTAAACTTTTCCACCATTACAACTTGTTCCAGAGGTTTTGTACGTTAAAACCTTAAAAGATTCCTTAATGTTTAAAATCATAATAACCTTTATCATATGTGTAATTTACATTATGTAACTCGACAACTCGTATTAATATTTATTATAATATCTTATTTGAATTGGTATCAAGCAATTTTTATATATACCAAAATAACATTGATGAAACTATATCGATCACCAATAAGTTTCTTTCTTTTAGAATAGCTCATAAAGAACTCTAGATCATATCCCAAACCCTTCGTGAGGAAAACCTCGATTAAAAAAACAGCTGGCTCAACATAGTTGATCATCAGCGAGTCTCAAACCCACGACCTGTCATTTGAAAAGCCAGAAGGCTACCACTGTTGGTGTAATTCCAAAGTATGTGCTAGCTAGTTGGTTTCGGTTTAAAAGTCAATGTGTTGACTTTGTGGTAGTTAAAAGTTTGTTAAGTTTGTTACTTGTAAAGAGTAGTATATAAGCTTTGTATATTACATAAGGTAGATACTACTTTCATTTTTTTCATCATCAAGTTCTTAATAAGAGTTTCTTGTTAATCTTTGATCTTGGTTACCAAATTAACATTTGGTATCAGAGCTTCCGGTTGAAGAAGCAGACGACGGCGATTGAGCAACGTGTGATTCGAGGGGATCGAGTCACACAGACATTAACGTTCACGATCGGAAGGATTGAACTATGATTCGAAGTGCGGCGCTCAATACGGTCGTCAGAAGAAGATAACAATGGCGAATGCTCCAGCGAACAACAATCAGATTATCACGATCAAGGATACTGTATCAACTCCTCTACAATGTCCAACACTAACACCGACGAATTACTCGATTTAGGCGGTGCGATTGAAGGTGATCTTCAATGTGCATGGATTATGGGAGGCGATAGAACCACCAGAAGGAACGCAGGTTGATGCGAAAAAGAACAACACGACAATAGCCTATCTCTACCAGGCAATACCGGAGGATCTAATCCTTCAAGTTGCAAATCATACAACAGCGAAAGAGATCTGGAGTTCCTTGAAGACCAGATACGTTGGAGCGGACCGAGTAAAGAAGGCGCGAATGCAGACTCTAAGGACCGAGTTTGAATTGCTCAGGATGAAAGAAAGTGAATCAGTGGACGAATTCGCAGGGAAACTCACTGCGATCGCCTCCAAGGCAAGCGATCTTGCATCATCGTTTGAGGAGAGCGTGCTCGTTCGAAAGCTACTCGACTCTGTACCAGATCGTTTCATACAGATAGTGGCCTCTATAGAACAGTTTCTTGATATCGATAAAATGACCTTTCAGGAGGCAATTGGTCGATTGAAGGCGTTCGAAGAGAGGACTAATCTAAAAAGGAAACAAAACCCGATCAAGGATGATCGATTGCTTCTTACGTACTCTGAGTGGCAAGCGAAGCAAAAGGAGTTTAAAAACAAGAAGAAGGAGACCAGTGATCGGGCGTCTAAGTCAAAATGGAAGAGCAGCTATAAGGGCAAAACACATGATCAAAACTCTAAGGCCCAAACCCGGACGGATCGACCGAAGAAGGATAAGTCACTTATTAAATGCTTCAAATGCGATGTATACGGCCACTATGCATCCGAATGCTCGGCAAAGAAAAAGGAACCTGAGATCAATCTCACTCAAGAAGTTGATGATGATGACGAACCCGCCCTGTTGATGATTGCTCGAGACACAGAACAAAAGGAATTGGTGTTCTTGAATGAAACCATACTTATTCCATCCAAGTATAAAGACGAGGGAAAGGCCGAAGGATTGTGGTATCTGGATAACAGGGCATCCAACCACATGACAGGTAATCTATCGGTCTTCTCAGTTCTTGATAAAAAGATCGTGGGTAGAATAAGATTTGGTGATGGGTCGACAGTGGGAATTGAAGGAAGAGGTTCCGTAGTAATTCAATGTAAGGATGGAGATCAGCGGGTACTCATGGAAGTGTACTACATCCCGCATCTATGTAGCAACATCCTAAGCTTGGGTCAGCTCACCGAGGGAGGTTGTGAAGTGCGCATGAAGAATCAATTCTTGTGGGTGTATGAGAAGTGTGGTGGACTTCTCATGAAAGTTACTCGATCTCCAAATAGATTGTATAAGATCAACCTAAGTACAGGTGTACCACACAATTTTCTATCGAGCTCCGAAATAAAACTGGATGAAACCGCATGGCTGTGGCATACTCGCCTAGGCCATGTTAACTTAGAAGTCTTAAAAGAAATGGTAGCAAAAGGAATGATATAAGGTGTTCAACCAGTACTCAAACCTAAACAGGGTTGTGATGTGTGCATGGCTGCAAAGCAAACCAGGATAGCTTTCCCCGCAAAGTCCAAATTTCAAGCATCAAAACCATTAGAGTTGCTGTACATCGACATATGTGGACCTATCACCCCAGAAACAAAAGCAGGTAATAGGTACTTTATGTTGATAGTAGATGACTGCACAAGATACATGTGGGTCTATGTACTCAACACAATAGATAAAGCCCTGCAGTACTTCAAGATATACAAGAAGAAGGTGGAAAAGGAACTTGAAACTACTATAAAGACACTAAGATCTGATCGTGGAGGGATCCCATGAGTTCACAAAGTTTTGTGATGATAAAAGAATAACAAGGCAACTAACCACTCCATACACACCACAACACAATGGAACAGTGGAGAGAAAGAATCGTACAGTGATGAACATGACTAGAAGCCTGTTAAAGACCATGAGCCTACCTCAGCACTTTTGGGCAGAAGGGGTGAGGCACTCGGTGTACATCCTTAACAGGATATCCATAAAGGCGTTGAAGCACTCTACTCCTTATGAGAGACTAAAATGGCGAAAGCCTAATGTTCAACATCTTAAGGTTTTTAGATGTGTGGGACATGTAAAGATAGTTAGACCGCACTTACAAAAACTTGAAGATAGGAGCACTGCGATGGTCTACTTGGGAGTAGAGGAAGGGTCCAAAGGTTTTCAAATGTATGATGTAGACAAAGGAAGGATTGTGGTCGCTCGAGATGTTTATTTTAAAGAAACCAGGAAATGGAAGTGGTGTTCTGAGACTCCCAAAAGTGAAGGTTCTGAGGCAAGATCAGAATTCTATGTGCATGGTTTGTATAACGAAGGAACTGGAGTAGGTGGTGAGCATGATGCAGTCATAGAATATCGTGATGCTCAGACTAGTCATGATGGTCATAGTGATTACTAGACTCCAAACACTTTGGATGAAGAAGTGGAGTCTCATCAAGTGAGGAGATCAACTAGAGTCTCAGTGTTGCCAGCAAGGTTAAATGATTATGTCTTGCAAGGAGTCATTGAGACTGGTGTTGAAGGAATAGAAGGAGAAGATCATGAGAAGTTGATGCTTGCACAAGAAGGAGAACCCATATGTTATGATGAAGCCGTTAAGGAGAAAGTATGGAGAACAACAATGGATGAGGAAATAAGGGCTATAGAAAGAAACAAAACTTGGATATTAGTTGATCTACCATCGTATGCAAGACCTATTGGTTTAAAGTGGGTGTTCAAGATTAAGAGAGATGCTACAGGCAATGTAACAAAGCACAAAGCAAGAGTTGTTGCAAAAGGGTATGTTCAGCAACAAGGAATTGATTTTGAGGAGGCTTTTGCGCCTGTGGCCAGAATTGAAACGGTGAGAGTGATTTTGGCGTTGTCTGCAAAAATGGGTTGGAGTGTGTACCATTTAGATGTAAAAGCAACATTTTTACATGGGTTGTTAAAGGAGGATGTGTATGTTAAACAACCGGAAGGCTATAAAGTGAAGGGGTCTGAACAGAAAGTATACAAGTTGCTTAAGGCTTTATATGGACTTAAACAAGCGCCAAGAGCTTGGAACAAGCGCTTGGACGAAGTTCTTAGAGATATTGGTTTTGTGAGGTGTCAAAGAGAAACTGTTGTTTATGTAAGAGCAAGATCAGCCTCAGTAATCATTCTTGGTGTGTATGTGGATGATTTAATTGTGGTTAGGAGTGATTCAAAGAAAGTTGAAGATTTTAAACAGCAGATGAAACAAAGATTTGAAATGACTGACTTGGGGTTGTTGTGTTATTATCTTGGGATAGAGGTAGCACAAAGGTAAGGTGATATCTTGATCAAACAAGCTACGTATGCTACTAAGCTTGTGAGACTGGCAAATATGGAAGGCTGCAATGATTCTAAGTTTCCAATGGAGTCTGAGTTAAAGTTTAGGAAATTGGAAGAAGAAAATGATGCTGATGCAACACAATATAGAAAGTTGATTGGGTCCTTAAGATATCTTACCCAAACTAGACCTGACTTGATGTATTCAGTAGGCTACATGAGTAGGTTTATGCAAAGCCCAAAGGATTCTCATATGAAAGCGGTCAAGCATATTATCCGCTATGTAAAAGGTACAATTCATTATGGGTTGCGGTACAAAAAAGGTAAAGGAACAAGATTGGTTGGTTATAGTGATAGTAACTATAGTAGTCATAAGGGTGATGTGAAAAATACTTCGGGTAATATGTTCTATTTCAATGAAGCACTGGTTACTTGGGCATCACAAAAGCAGTCAACTGTTGCGTTATCCAGCTGTGAAGCTGAATTTATGGCTGCTGCAACTGCTGCTTGCCAGGTCTTGTGGTTAAGGGGTTTGCTTGCTGAGATTACTTGTATAGAGCAAGAAGCAGTGGTGCTTAAAGTTGATAATCATTCAGCACTAGCATTAATGAAAAATCCTATTTTTCATGGAAGGTCAAAGCATATAAATATAAAGTATCATTTTATACGAGAGTGTATTGAGAGGAACCAGATTCAAGTTGAGTTTGTGTGTAGTGACATGCAAAAGGCGGATATACTCACTAAGGCTTTACCGAGGATGAAGTTTATGGAGATGAGAGCTTTGATTGGAGTTGAGAATCTGGGAAGTGAAGTTTGGAATTAGGGGGAGTATGTTGGTGTAATTCCAAAGTATGTGCTAGTTAGTTGGTTTTGGTTTAAAAGTCAATGTGTTGACTTTGTGGTAGTTAAAAGTTTGTTAAGTTTGTTACTTGTAAAGAGTAGTATATAAGCTTTGTATATTACATAAGGTAGATACTACTTTCATTTTTTTCATCATCAAGTTCTTAATAAGAGTTTCTTGTTAATCTTCGATCTTGGTTACCAAATTAACAACCACTAGCTAGACGATAAGCCGAGAAGGCTTTGTGACAGTTAACTAGCTTAGTCATCAACTTGTTAGTTATGCAATTAGACGTATCATTCTCCGATAATACGATAGCTATCATCTTGACCATGGTTGGTCAAAAAAGAAACATGAGTATCTAATTTTCTGGCATTCAATACCCGATTCGATCTCCGGATATATTCTTTTGCTGTTGTTATCCAAAATGTTTAAGATATAATTGATACTTCTTCTTACCGGCCAATAAAGCTTAGTTGTTCCAAGTTCTAACCATCATTTGTTCGAATAGTCGCATGAATGTTGCTTGAAAGGTATAAAATGCTTTACACATAACGTGAAGAACAATACATATTGTATATTTCTATACAACGGTTTAGTCAAAAAAACACCAGATTGTCGGTGGCACACTGACACCGAAGAATCACACACGCTTCATAGATTTACTTTCTAGCTCCTTATTCCATATATCCCACCATCTAAAACATAAGATTACTCTCATTTAAGGATAATGGTGTTAAACATGACTTATATCTACATGTCCTAAGTTTTAAGTCTTACTAATTCTTTTTTCTGAATATTCAAAAGGAAAATTTATTCAAGTTGAGCTATGTTATAAAAAGTATTTAATTGTTTGTAGTGATCCCTTTATCATTTTAGTATATTACTTTGCCCATATCTTAATTTAAAAACAATAAATATTTGTCAAATTAATAGCGGTTTGTATGTATTGAATACTTGACCGGCGCCATTTCCTATAAAATCAAAACTTAATGGACTTGAAATTCAAAGAAAATAAAATAAAATAAAATTTAGCAAATCTTTTTCCTATTAAAAAACTATAAATAGAAAAAAGATTATGCAAGTTGGTTGCTACCACTTGCATGTCCGACGTAATCCCTGTGTTTCTTCGTCTTTAAACTTTTCCACCATTACAACAACTTGTTCTCATGCCTCCATCCCTCACTATATCTATACATCCATCTGTATCTATATATAAACCCATACATCACCATCCACCATACCATCATCATATCATAAAGCTTAATAATACCATGCCTTCATCCATTCAAATTCAGAGGCTCCACCCAACCACCACCGCCGCCGCCGCCACCACCACGGCCACCGTCAACCACCACAAACAACCATCAACCACCACCATATGGAGGGTCCCATCCTCCATCTGGGTCCCTGAAGACCTCATGCACC
>BJCN01320727.1:0-11864 GCA_018326445.1 Flaveria brownii
ATAAATAAATAAGTAAATAAATAAATAAATAAATAAATAGATAATCATATAAATACCAATAAAATTTATATGAGATGTTACACATAGTGATCATTATGGACTAGCTACCCATGATATGCTTTGATTACACATCCGGGAATTTCATTACTTACTGTTTTTCTGATAAACCTGTGAACTCACCAGTCTTGTACTGACTTTAACATGTTTTCTCTCAGGACAATGATATGGCATGTTTAGAAGCACAGCATCCACCACGTATCATTCCGCGTTCATCACAAACTATTTTCAAGATTTAAATTCATGTATTTTACATAAATTGATTCGAACGCGTGTTTACGTGTTCCAAAACTGTCGTCATATGTTTATCTGTTCTTGCTTCCGCAATACTTAAAAATATTTGGTTTGTTTCATTAAAATATAAACAACTTATATGATTTGTAATTATCGAGTCGTTTGGTGTAACTGATGCTTATCTGAGATCCTGGTTATGTCACACGCCTGACGGTAAAATCCCGTACGTGAAAAATGAGGGTGTGACAATTATAATAAACATCCAAAAACTAACAAGTAGTACAATAAAACTAACAAGTAAATCGGTAATTAATATACAATAATAACTAGTAAACACCAAATAAAATTAATATTTTATATTTTATAACATAAAACTAACTATTTTTTATAATTAATATTTATATTTTATAATATAAAACTAACATAATAATATAAAACAATGTGGTGGAAAAGTGGGGGGAGAACCCGCCCTTGGCAAGGGCGAGATCTCAACGATTGTGCCACCACACTCTGCACACACTTACTGCACACACACACATGCGATGGATTAAAGAACCCGCCCTTGGCAGGGGCGGGTACCCTTAAAGTAAAAAATGGTAGAGGTTATCCTCTCTTGTCATTAATCTCTTTTAAAAAATATCATTTTTTAAAAAAAATTACATATATGTAACAAAAACATAAATAACCTTTTAACAATTTAAATAATAAAAAATTATGAATTATGTTATTGTTTTTCGTGGTTTTCTTTGGTTTTCACGTAACTATTGGTTTTCTCAAGAACCATCCCTTATGTATATAAAAACACCAAAGTAATTTTTTAACATGCTCTTAAATTTGTTTTACGTTTTTACATACACATGTGTAGGTAGTATAACCTACACACATGTAGGTAGTATAACCTACACACATGAATTACGTATGAGTAATTTATACATAAAAATAAAAGCTGTCCATTATTTGTTTATACTTCATGAGAGACGGATAAACATTATAATTCTATCATTTTCTTAATAAAACATACAAAATGTGTAGTTTATCAAAGTTCGTAGTTTTGAAGATATTTACGAGTTCTTAAATTATTTTAACCTTAAATACATATAACTAATTTAGAAGAAAATAAGTATTTGCTGTGAATTTGTAGCTCTAACAAAATATAAAGACTTAAATAAATAAAAAATATGAAGTTTAAAGTAGTAAAAAAATTAATAAAACAAAATTTAAAGATAAAAGAATACCAAGATGTATATAAAAACTGAAATCTAGTCTGATCAGTGCATTCGGTTCACTAATGTAATAGGTGTGATCGATTAAAATATAATCAATTGAACCAAATATATCACTGGTTCAAGTCCAATCTCTTTGAGCGGTTGTTCTAATATCATAAAAATATTAATAAAAGACATTTGGCACACACAAAACTGAATAATATTATGGCATATTATATCGGGTTTTTAATGCACTTCTAGCTCAATTTGTTAGAAGTAAAACTCGAATCAGTTCCCAAGTCCACAATTACTAATTATTGCTCTACTTACTTCATTTAACATGCTTAATAATACAAGTGAAAATACCAATTAATTCACTATAATTCATTTTACTTTTATATACCAAAAGTGATAACAAGAGTAGTTTATAAACAAACGGTTCGAAAGGTTCTTCTTACATCAAAAAGCAATGAATATTGAATGTTGAAGGTGAAAGAAAACCCCTCTTCACCCAAGTTATTGAATATTAAATGTTGTGGGCCGGGTCGGTTGTATGGTTCTTCCCTACCCGAATTAACCGGATGTACGCTATAAAAACCACTCTTCTTGCATTGCAATTACGACCAAAACTATAAAACTCACTCTCTCTCGTTAACATCATCGATCAACAACGTACCTCACACTTGATTCCTAAAGGTTTGAAAGTCTCGGTTTATCGTGAGATTCGTTAGTTATATGTTATATGTTTATCACATGCGTTCAAAATTATCGATAATAGCAGCGTGCTTGTTTATTTTACGTGTTATAGCAGCATGATCGAGTTGATAAACGTTGGCACGTTGCAAGTGTACTATTTATGTAAATTGTGTTACTATGATTGGTAACCTGCTAACATGTGTGTTACTATGTTTTTGAAGTTTGTTGATTAATGATCTTAGTCCTCAGACTGAACCTTAAAAGTTAAATCACTCAAGAAGAGATACATATTCTTTACGCTTTGGTGTCTCTAATTAAACGACACGTTATTTGTTGTTTGATGACAACACAAGCTTTTTTTGGTCGATTAATAGTTTCTATCGTATAAACTTTTTTGAATTAAATGATTTTGTTTCACAAGAACTAAAAACTACAACGAAAGCTACAACTATCAACCGCTGAGATTGTTAGATGATACTCGGGAGAAGAATTTACTATGTACACCCTTTAAATTACCAAATACTCCCTGGATAGATGGGTTATTTATTTATTTATTTTAAATATCGAAAATATAGTTTATATATATATATTTATAATTTTATATAGGAATTTGATTGCATCGTTCTGTTTTGGTTATCTTTAATCCAAATTTCAGTAATAAGTATTTTAAAAATTTGATTACATCGTTCTGTTTTTATTTCAGTAATTGGTATTCCTAATTGCATAGTGATCTTTATTTTGAGATCTATTATGGTTTTGGTCCTTAAAATTTAGCCAAAGTGAAAAGGCAGTATGGCACCATTCATATTTTGAAATCTAAAATCAAACACCTGCATGTTCACTTGACAAATCATAAGGACTATATTTGTAACTTTTGACAAACCATGAGGACTATTTCTATAACCTTTGAAAAACCATAAGGTCATTGTATAACTTTTCTATATGTGTTTAAAGCCTTGTATCATTTCATCTAAAGCTGATTAAGTTTATTTTTATACCAAGCTGTTTATCACTTACTACTTTGTAAATAAAAATTTTAAATACAGAAACTTCAACTTGCCTATTTAAAGCATTCTATTTCACTCGTAGATAATTAGATGGTTTAGAATATTAATTTAAAAAAAAAAAAACCCTCAAATGCTCACATGTATCAAAGCATGATAAGTATATAAACCGTTTTAATAAACAAACACGTTAATAAACTGATTGGATTTGTTTTATATAACATCAGGTATTGAGAATATGAAATCTCCATTTAGGGGGATTGTAGAGGACATTAAGGGCAGGGCATCATGTTACAAACAAGATTGGACCGCTGGTATTAGGCCTAGAATCAGGTAAAGTTATCTGAAATTTTATTAAAAACAAGTTTAATCCTATTATTTGTGAAAATATAGGATATAATGTTTTAAGCAATAGGTAATTATGTTATTTGTACATTTTCTTGTTTTAATGTTATCATAGGATATTAGCTCCAACGATGTACATCTTCTTTGCTTCCGCACTACCTGTCATTGCTTTTGGAGAGCAACTCAGCAGAGACACGGGTACCCTCTTAAATTTTCATATACAAGCAAGATAAAACAAGCTTGTCTTTGTGATTGCTTACCAAAATCTAGTAGTTTGGATTAAACAACTTCAAACTGGTTATTCAAAACGCTTAAATCAAGGCTTAATCTTGATACTCTCAAAACTACTTGATTAACGATCTTGTATAAAAACATAAGAAACAGATTCATCTAACAGTTTTAATAAGCAATTTATGTGGTTCTTTGGCATTGTCCCTTCTCAAACCCTAAATGGGATATAATTTTGCTAGGTATGCTTACTTTTATAAATGCTAGACTTATAACTTATCTTTTTTTTTTGACCAATTTTTAAACCTTTATGTATGGAGATGTTACCAACTCGCATCAAAATATATTAAACTTGTCACATGTTTAAAAATATTGTGTCGCGAACTTTAAAAGTATTAGCTTTAACCATCAAACTTTTAACTTTTACATGTTGATACTTTCACTTTTCAACCATTTAATGTGACCAACTACACTATTCTTTACCATTTGAAGTAGCCAAACAACCATCAAAATGCCCCCAAATACATCAAAAGGCAAGTTTTGATGTTGTATGTGATTCAGATAAGTCGATACATCTTGATGCAATACGTTAACCATAAAGTCTATTACATATAACAATAGGTGTAAAGTTTGATACATTTCTATGCAAACTGCCATGTTATAAACTATGGTAGCGCGCCATGCATGAGCTTATTTTTCTAACCTATTGTCTTCTTAGATGGAAGATTGAGCACTGTAGAGACATTGGCTTCTACTGCTATATGTGGCATCATACACTCTATCATTGGTGGACAACCTCTTATGATTGTGGGAGTTGCAGAACCTACAATTATTATGTATACATATCTGTATAATTTTGCCAAAGGGAGACAAGATTTGGGGCCACAACTGTACTTAGCTTGGGCTGGATGGTAATACATTTATAAAGTCTATATCATATAACTTTGTTTAACACAAACATAGTGAATAGTCACATGTTTTATAGAGAAAACTTTTAATTCAAAAAAGTAAAAAAAAAATAAACTCGAAGCTAGAAATTGAAATATAATTTTGTTGGGGTGAAACTCGCGCGTGTTGGGTTGTCTGATTGATTAATTTATAAGTTTAAACATGGTCTGTATATTTATTTATTTTAAAGACATCAACTCTGATAGGAATCACATCTTATTTATTATCTTTATCCTTATAATTAAATTAAAAATACCACTTTTTCTCTTCCATTTCAATTAAATAATATTTTTTATATCTTTATTATTATATTTTCTCATTCATTCACTCACAATTACTTTAAATAAATATTAAAAAATTCATAAAGGTTGAACAGTAAATTTTTAAATTTATAGATAAACAATAATATTTTCTTTATAATCCACTCACAACCACTCAAATGCATTCCAAATAATATAAGGATTTCACTCATATTTTTAAGAATGAGATGTGAATGCTCTAATCTGGATATATTTCATGTAACCTAAACATGGGTTGGGTAGCTGTAAAAGAGTTATAATTAAGTTGTAAAGAGGTTAAACAGATCATAAACGGATTGGTGAGTGATAATAAATGGGTTAAACGGGTTGGCAAGTTAACATCATTAGAAACCGTATCTTTTAAGTTTATTCTAATTTTAAAACAGGTTGACTGGTCGAACTTTTAATTAAACAAGTTAAACATGTTAACTACAACACTACTCGTTAAATTAAACAAGTTATATACGATAGTAATACATGTATAGTTGAATACATTTTCATGCAATTCGCCCTAAAATAAAAATAAAGTGAACTTTCTATGAAAAAACCAAAATGTTGAATAGGGAGTCCTAGATGAGAAAATTTCTTGTTTGCCGCAACATCTCCCGTTTAGACTGTTTGCTGGCCATGTAACTTCTCACGGTTTGCAAATTATTGTCGTTGTTTGAGGTTGGACTTCATTCTGGCATGTTTTTTATACGCTTTGTGTCATTATAAATTTGGGTAGTTTCTTAATATGCTTTGCATCACTTTGCAGGGTATGCGTATGGACAGCCCTACTATTGTTTCTTATGGCAATTTTCAATACTTGTGATATTATCAGTAGATTTACAAGGATTGCAGGGGAAACTTTTGGGATGTTGATTTCTGTTCTTTTCATTCAAGAGGCCATCAAGGTACTTAGCCATTTACCAATAAGTTCCAAGAGTAAATTACATTTTCATCCTTGTTATACGTCTATCGTGTCCCTATGGTTCATCGTGGCATGGTTCTTGTTTTTACTATTTGCATTCGTTTTTGTCCCGTTTCTATTTAAAATGACCTATATACCTTGTAAGTCACAATAATAGTCATTGCATCAAACTACTTAACCAAATAGACATTGACTTCTGTTGAAACAAAATTTAATTTGACTGTTATAAATGATCACATCCAATAAAAAAAACTAACTGTCTCAAGATTATAAAATTTTATGCATATTATGGCAGCTTTTGCACTAATGAATACATTATAATCAATTAGATAATCACACATAAGCATAAGTTTCTATAGCTTGATTAGTATAATCAGCCCAAAACCTTCCTTTATGCCTATTGGCAAAAATCTTACCAATTTTAATAAACAACTTTTGTCAGACTGATAAGTATTTTATAACAAAATATTAATGTTTCGGTAATATATTTAGTCAAAATGGCTATTGACATTATTTCCTTTTTAAATATCATCAGAAGCGTTGTTTTTTTTTTGTTTTTGCTAGGGACTTGTGAGTGAGTTCGCCATTCCAAAATCTGAGGATCCGAATTTAGTTCAGTATCAATATCAATGGCTTTACGCTAATGGCCTGCTAGCGGTTATATTCTCGTTTGGGCTTCTATACACTGCGTTAAAAAGCCGAAAAGCTAGATCATGGTTGTATGGGACAGGTGAATATTAATTAATTTATTTTTTGGACATTTTTGCACTTATATATCAAGTTTATTGCAACCCTAATGACTATAACAATCTGTTATATCATTTTTAACATCTTATTAGGTTGGCTTAGAAGTTTCATAGCAGACTATGGGGTTCCATTGATGGTTGTAGTGTGGACAGCACTCTCTTTTTGTGTACCAAATAAAGTCCCATATGATGTTCCAAGAAGACTTCATAGTCCACTCTTATGGGATTATGAATCTTTATACCATTGGACTGTTATCAAGGTAGATCATTGCAAAATTTTCTTCGTTTACTTTTAAGTTTTAGAAGATGTAAAATGGATGGGTCGGATGGGGATGGGTCGAGTGATGTGTTAAACGAGTAATTATTTTGGTTCACGTTGAATAGGTTTTTGGGTTGATTCAGAACACATTTTTCTAAATTATTTTGATTTGTTATAAATGATTAGTGTTTTCAATATGATACTACAAAATTTATATTATTTTAAAAAATAAATTGATTAATTTTTTTCTAATTTTTTTTAAATTGTTTTATTCTTGATCTTACCCATTTAACACAAAAATATATTAGGTGAACAAGCCTAAATGGTCACACATACACATACATGCTTACTTTCTTACAATTTACTTATAGGACATGGGTGAGGTTCCTTTGGTGTATATCATGGCTGCCTTCATCCCTGGCGTGATGATTGCCGCGCTTTATTTCTTCGACCACAGTGTTGCATCACAATTGGCTCAACAAAAAGAGTTCAATCTCAAGAACCCATCGGCCTATCACTATGACATCTTACTGCTTGGATTTATGGTATCATCAATTCTTGTTAGGCAACTTGTTTGATAGATTCCTATTTCAAGTAACCAACTTTTGTTAACGCTAGGGATAGCGATGAAAATAGGTCGGGCTTTGGTAATCCTGACTCATGCAAGATTATAATTAAACTTGTGTCCTATACATTTTGGGTACCCATTACTCAATACTCATTGTGTATGCGGATATCGGATATACCCATTTATAATCTTATACAAATAAAAATTACCTGTTAGAGATGCTCATCACCCAAAATCTAAACTTGAGTTCCCCTCAGTAACTGACAAGAAATATTAAATAGTCTTATACCCAACTACACTTCTAATAATTCTATAATTTTATATAATTTCAAGTATTTAACAATTAACTTATGAACATACTATTTATTATATTAATGTATTTGGGTACTGGGTTCTGGTATTGGGTTTGGGTAGGTATCACCAAACCCGTTAATACTTGAATACTCGTCCCGAATATTTCGACTTATAATTTGTCGGTTCGGTTCTTGGCTAGAAAAACCTTCAAAGTTAAAATTTTAGAGTCAACGTAACCACTTAATAAGTTTTTCGTTGTCCACATGATCGAGTATCATCCCGAGAAAAAAAGGGCAACATACTCGAAGTTACCGACAACAATGTTACTTTGAATTGGAGATTTTTTAAAACTTTGACGGGTTTATCTGAGTTCTAATCTGAGAATAATACTTATCTATAATAAAAATTTATCAAAAGTTAGTTATATTTTAATGCAATTAGCTATTATTGTTATAGTTAGCCTCTTTTTCTTATATTACTAAATGTTCTTGAAGACATTGCTTTGTGGATTAATTGGACTACCCCCTGCAAATGGTGTTTTGCCTCAGTCTCCTATGCACACTAAAAGTCTAGCTATTCTTGAAAGACAGGCAAGTGGAAAATTCTTCTTTTCAATTAAACAAAAGATCACATTTCTGTTAGTTTCATCAATTGTGTTCAAATCGGTTTGTAACAATCGAATTACTCGACCAGCTTATCAAGAAGAAGATGATGGAGAGTGTCAATGAAAGCATAGAACAAGAAGCCAGTGTTTCTGAGGTCTACAACAAGATGCAGAAAGTCTTTGTAGATATCGACAATCCCCTAATCGTAAATCTTCTATCTATTATTCGTACACGTAGTAATCGATCCCTTAATTTGTAGTAATCGATTCTTTAATTTTAGACAATGATAGTCGGTTTATTTGATTATATAGGGGTTGAATAACGAATCTAGTACTAGTTTTAACAATATCAGTTTTATATAAAGGTATGCATCAAAATGTATCGAAGTTGGCATACATTTATATTGTGTGTACTGAACTTACTTCAAAAGTTCAGTACACACAATTGATGATCTGATATCGTGTATTTACTTTAAAACTCATTAAACCGCCCCATTATGATTTATTCCAACATTTTTAAACTACTTTTGTTCCATTGCAGACTAATGTAATCGTTGGAGAACTAAAAGACTTGGAGGAAGCAATAATAGGTGCAGAAGACATGGGTGGAAACACAAAGGAGAAGTTTGATGCTGAGAAACACATCGATGCTTACTTACCCGTTCGAGTCAACGAGCAAAGAGTTAGCAATTTCCTACAGTCGATTCTTTTAGCCGCGTCTATGTGTGCCATGCCCGTAATCAAATTGATTCCGACCTCGGTTTTATGGGGTTATTTTGCCTATATGGCCATTGACAGCCTTCCAGGAAATCAGTTCTACGAAAGAGTCTTGCTTTTTTTCGTCCCCCCTGGACAAAGATACAAGTAAGTTATTTCTACAGACAATCTGGAGTAGGATAACTTTGCCGTTCAAAAAAAAAAAAAAAAACCAAAATCTACCCCGTTTTGGACCAAAATGTTGTCTTCTAATATTAATATTTCATGATCTAAATTTGGCAGGTTTCTTGAAAAGGTTAATATGTTATTTGTGAAGACAGTGCCATATAGTACCATCACCATATTCACTATCTTCCAGATTGTCTACTTCCTAGCATGTTTCGGTGTGACATGGATCCCGATTGCGGGCATCCTCTTTCCGATCTTGTTTTTCATCCTCATCATCATAAGACAATACATTCTACCAAAGATGTTTCTACCTCGTCATTTGAACGAATTAGATATAGCTGAGTTTGAGGAAATTGAAGGTGGTGCTGGTGCATCACAACCTCTGTTACAATGAGAATATAGATGTGTAATACATAATCAATTTTAAGTTAAAATAAACCGCTTAAAAGCTTGTACTTATTACCTTAGTTGTGATACATATCGATTATGTAACGTCATAATAATTTTTCTTTTTCTCTCCACTAAATCTTATATGCAATATCTAAAAACATGCATACGGTTGTCATAAATTTCTACTTAAATCTGATTATGTATCTATAGAACCTCAAATATTGTGGGCATGTTATAAACAATGTATGTTATTATTAGGGTAGTGGGAATGTCCTATCTAGCCATGCCATCATAAAAGGTTGTATTTTTTCGTATTGGCAGGATAATGTAACATTATATATACGAAAGACACTCTCTTTTCTATTTTCTATGTTTATGTTCGTTTTCATCGAATGAGCTTTAGATTTATCGAATAAATCTATACTTGTATCTATGTTGTTTGTTGAAAAGGGTATTATTTATTAAATGGTTGAGCATAGTCATTTCAATTACAGTTGGGTGGTATAGACTCTCGATTATTATCTTGAGCGAGCTATTTTTATACAAGCTTGAAACCAGACACGAGCCACAAGCTTTTTCAAAAACAAATTTGATTTTCAAATTGTGTGAAAACCGGTCTTCTGAGTTGGATGGGACCAGCCGGCCGGACCTGTCAAATCCACCCTAATTTATTTTGTATTTAAAAAACAAACTAGTTCGGACTGGTTAAGTGGTTGGACCAGATTTTTTTTTATATTTTTTTTATTTTTTGAATTATACTGAGTTTAAGAGACTGTTTGAATTATGAATTCAACTGTCGAACATAAAATTATTGTTAAGTTTTATATATAACTATAAAGTATAAACTACATTAAATATACATGTTATAACGTCATTCAATTCGTAAATTTGGTCAGACCAGTTGATCAACAAAAACTCTCCTGTAATCCAAGTCAACCATCGAATCCATTCACATATAAAAGTACAAAATAAAGTCCATAAAGCATCTCCAATGGCTTATTTTTGAAGTGTTTTTGGAGCAAAAATTCCAATTAGATCACAAGCATCTATTGTGGGGTTTGTTTTTTAATGTAGATGTTTCAGGAGATGAACACCAAAATCATCTGAAATTTTTAAGGGGGTGGGTTGGGTTTTAATATTAAAAAAATATATTTATATTAATAAAATTTTTAATTTTTTAATTTTAATTTATTTAAATTTTCAAAAAATTATAACGTACACATAACGGCTATATTTAGCTTCAAGTTTTTAAATTTTAAATTCCACACCCAAAAGGCTGTATTTTTTAATTTTAATTTTTTTAACTTTCTCGTAACGATTATATTTTTACTATAAATACAAACATTCATATTTCATTTTTTAACACCTTCAATTTAGTCTACCTTTCATCTTTTAAAAATTTATTATTATTTCTAAACTCTACATAAAAATGAGTTCAAATGGTGCTGAAAGTCCACCCATTTCACCTCCTAGTTCATCTTTTAGAGATTTTATGCATGCGACATTAAAAGAATTTATAAAAGATGCCGTTGACAAAGCGTATGTAGAAGTGATGAAAGTTTATGCTGCTAAAATATGACAACGCTAATGTGACAACCCGAGTTTTTTTTTCGGTTAATACTATTTAAAATAACTTTCTCCGCTTATTCGCAAATTAATCCATTTCACTATTATTTTGGAATAATAATAACAATAAAAAAATAATAATAAATAATAATAAATAAATAAATAGTGCAAAACAACTAGACTTATCACCACCCAACATCATCCCCCTTAACCCCCACCCAATCCCATGATTTCATATCTTCTGCACCCCCACCCACGATTCCCATCAGTTCTATATACATTCAAAATTCGAAACTCTAAACAACATTCTCATCGACCATCGACGGCAGTCTTTTCCTCTTTCGCAGCAGCGATCCCCGACATCCCTCCCGACTACGCAGCTGTTGACCTCCGTGCAGCCTTCCCCTCTCGACAGTCCCTCCACTCGGCAACCTCTCCCGTTCTCGTAGCAGACCGATCGACCACTTTCGACGAGCAATTCGTCTCCGCCAAGCAAGGACGCCACCGGAACAACCCGTACGGTATGTTCCTCGTTTGTCTTATGTGTTCGGATTCGATATGGCTTCGGTTTTTCCGGTGCGTGTCAGAATCGGGTTTCGTTACGGGGTTATGCTCGTTCGTTC
>BJCN01320733.1:0-13446 GCA_018326445.1 Flaveria brownii
GTACTTGCCTGAACCGGAGACCGAAGAGGAAGAAGGTGAAGGTGTAATTTCGGACTCTGAAGCTTCTGTTTCTGATAAGGTTTATCCGGTGACAATACGATGGACGAACATCACATGTGCTCTATCTGATAAACGTTCTAAATCGGTGAGTTTGTGGTTTTATGAATTATGATTCTGCTCATTGCATGTTTGTAATCGTGCTTTAGGAGGCGTTTGAGTGGTGAAAACAGGTTTAGAGTGATGTCATTTGTTTTGAACTTAGTTAACTTTGTGCTAACTAGATGCAATTGTGAGGTAGAATTAGATCACCTGCGTCTAATTAGCCCCTTTGAGTACCTGAAACTTGTGATTTGAATTCATCATATGAATATTTGGTCACCTGAGTTATATTGATGCAATTCTGCCTCTGGGGTTTGTGCTTGTAAATGTATAACAATAGGGCTGAAAACGAATTAAGGAAATGAACCTGTTCATGGAATGTTCACGAGCACTTAGCGAATGGGATTTTTTGTTCATGTTGTTCATTAAGAAAATGAGCTTGTCCATGAACTAACTTAGTGATTGTAAAGTGTAAACGAACATAAGCAAATATTCATGAACATAAACGAAACACAAATGAATACAAATGATCATATATTCATTTTAGAATAAAATATGTGTTTTTGATCACAAACCCATTATGTAGAATCCACCAAAACTAGACAAGTAATTGATATAGTTATCATATCATAAACATAATTAACACAAAATTAATAAGTTCGTCAAGCTTTAACACAATCTGAAAATGAATGGTCAAATGGGCTATTGGCGGAGGCATAGAGTATAAATAGGGTTCCATATATCTAAAAACTAAAACCAATAAAATAAAAATATAAAATATAAAAACCTTTAAATGAACGAACATAAACGAACACATTATCGAATGTTCACGAACATAAATGGACGAACGCGGATTATTCATTTGAACGAATGAAATTTCTTGTTTGTGTTCGTTCACTTATTAAACGAACGAACATAAACGAACTTTCTGTCGAATGGTTTACGAACTGTTTGTTGAACTTTTGGTTCGTTTGCAGCCATGTATCTGAACAATATGGTAGATTGCCTTTTGCTCTGTCTACCTTGACAATTTGTTTTTTGCAACCTTCATGTTCGCGCTGATCTTGCAGGTGAGATTCTTGCTTAAGAATGTGTGTGGAGAGGCGAAGCCGGGAAGGCTGCTTGCGATAATGGGTCCATCTGGATCAGGGAAGACAACTCTCCTCAATGTGCTAGCTGGTCAGACTGCAGCATCGTCTAGGCTACACTTATCAGGCCTGTTGGAGGTTAATGGTCAACGAATGTCAAACAAGTCCTTCAAGTAAGTTCAGCTTTCACAGATCTCATCAGTTGTTTAGGAAAAGTTACGCCTTTTATTGATAAATTCTTGTGTTATATAATCTGCACAGATTTGCTTATGTCAGACAAGAGGACCTTTTCTTCTCACAATTAACTGTTCGTGAGACGTTGTCCCTCGCAGCTGAACTCCAGCTGAAGGACGCATATTCAAGGGAAGATAAAGATGAATATGTAAACAATCTTTTATTCAAACTAGGCTTGGTGAGTTTCACTACTTTCTTCACTTTATATCTCATAGAGTAGATTGACAATTGGAATATGTCACCTAATAGTAATTAACATTATTCATTGTTTCTCTAAAGCTAAACTTTTTTCTAACTATAAACACCACTCAAGTTTCAATGTTGTTCCATTGTTGTGATTTTTTTTATAAATGTTAAAATTAAGCGACCTCAATCAAACAAATATGAAACTTGGTTACTAGTTAGTGATTATTTTTTTAAAGTTTAACCGAAAATATGAGGTAATTGTAA
The DNA here is from genome assembly GCA_018326445.1 of Flaveria brownii. Taxonomy (NCBI): domain Eukaryota; kingdom Viridiplantae; phylum Streptophyta; class Magnoliopsida; order Asterales; family Asteraceae; genus Flaveria; species Flaveria brownii. Next base: position 1,872 of record BJCN01320733.1, read on the forward strand.
AGAAAAAGCCAGTAATTATACCAAAGTTTCATAATTGCTCAATTTAAGTTGTTTAGTTCAAACAATTATGAATAATTACACTACAACGGAACAAAAATGAAACTTGAGTGAAATTTATAGTCAGGTGAAAGTACGAGACACCTTTTGAAACTTGGTATACTATTTTATAATTTTATTCCTTGATGATGATTTAGAAAACTAAGAAGATTAGGCAATACTATTGTTAGAGTAATATGTTTACTCTTTTGCTTTAAAAGGTTAGTTGTGCGGATACTCGAGTAGGGGATGCAAAAGTTCGAGGAGTGAGTGGTGGTGAGAAAAAACGTCTGTCAATGGCTTGTGAACTAATTGCTAGTCCTTCAGTTATATTTGCTGATGAACCAACAACTGGTAAGCATTATTATTATTTTATCTAGGTCTTGTCTGTTAACAAGTTTTTTTTATTAAGACGGTTTACAAGAAACCATAAAAAATTATGTAAGTTGGTTATGATTTCAGGACTAGACGCATTTCAAGCAGAGAAAGTAATGGAAACTCTTAGACAACTAGCACAAGATGGACACACAGTAATATGCTCAATACACCAACCAAGAGGTTCAGTGTATACAAAATTTGACGACATTGTGTTGCTGACAGAGGGTGAACTCGTTTATGCTGGTCCAGCTGGCGATGAACCCCTGACCTACTTTTCTAAATTTGGGTTGTTAAATAAACTGAATATATTTGTACACTACCTTGTTTTTAGTAAAATTACAAACTGATAATTGGCTATTTTAACAGGTATACTTGTCCAGATCATGTTAACCCTGCTGAGTTTCTTGCTGATTTGATATCAGTTGACTATAGCTCATCTGAAAGTGTTGATTCTTCTCGAAAAAGGATTGATAGCCTTGTGGAATCATTTTCTGAACAGATTTCTTCAACCTTTTATGCAACAACACTCACCAAAAGCGTGGTCTTCAAGGATAATACTAAATTAAAAAGAAAATCTACGGGCAAAGGAATAATTGGTTGGTGGAGGCAATTCTCATTGCTCCTTAAACGTGCGTGGATGCAGGTAACAGTTATCATTCATCATATATACTTGTTCAGTTGTTCTCATGAGAAATCAGTGTTTAATTAGTTGAGTGTATATAAATTTAGAGGTGGCATTTTCAAACCAATGAAACTGACATAGTTTATAATAATTGAGTCATATTTTGAATAATGTGACTGACAAAGATGCAAAATTAACCAGGCTTCCCGTGACGGGCCCACAAATATTGTCAGAACAAGGATGTCAATCGCATCTGCTTTAATATTCGGGTCTGTTTTTTGGAGAATGGGGAAGTCTCAGACATCAATACAAGATAGAATGGGCTTGCTTCAGGTATGTCTGTGATCGCTTTGTTATATATTCTTGCACATGCAAATCATTTGATAGCTGTTGTATATTCTTTATGTGGTTCGCGCATAGGTTGCTGCTATAAACACCGCAATGGCTGCACTTACAAAAACTGTTGGTGTTTTTCCAAAAGAGCGTGCAATAGTAGATAGAGAACGTGCTAAGGGTTCTTATTTATTAGGACCATATTTATTATCTAAGCTAATTGCCGAGATCCCTGTTGGAGCTGCATTTCCATTATTATTTGGCACAATTCTCTATCCCATGGCACGCCTTCATCCATCATTATCTAGGTAATGATGTTAACTGAATATTAATAAAATTAAAAGTTTTCTAATTATTGGGTTGGAAGGCATGTAAAAAGTTTTATATTTTTCAGATTCGGGAAGTTTAGTGGAATAGTGACTGTGGAATCTTTTGCTGCATCGGCAATGGGTTTAACCGTGGGTGCTATGGTTCCAACCACTGAAGCAGCTTTGGCATTGGGCCCATCTCTAATGACTGTGTTTATTGTATTTGGTGGATATTATGTGAATGCCGATAATACCCCCATCATCTTTCGTTGGATTCCCCGTGTTTCTCTCATAAGATGGTTGAGTAGATTGTTTATATTGCAGTAAAAAATTCTGTAGTTTCTTAAGAGAGATTATGTTCTTGTTTGTCTGAAAATCGTCTTTGATCATTGCTTCAGGGCGTTTCAAGGACTTTGCATCAATGAATTTAAAGGCCTCCAGTTTGATCATCAAAATTCTTTTGATATTCAATCTGGAGAACAGGTGAGTGAATCAAATGCATCCTTAGTTATGTATGTAGAAATGGGTCGAAGTGAGACATGTTTTTTTTGGGCCATATTGAAAAAGTTGGGGCGAAAGGGGAATGTGTCAAACGTGTCAAAAGTCGTGTACGCCTATCTAATCTTGTGTTTTATTAAAAATTTAGGTTAGGTCAGGTTTCAAAAATCAAAATAACACTTGAATTTTTGTACATGGATCCCTGGACTTTATTTTTGAAATGGATTGTAAAGATAAAGTCCCTGGAATTTTATTATTCTTGAAACCTTGTTTTTTGCATCACTAAATCCTTACACTTATAAAAATTAACGAAAAGATGCTTATTTTAATATGATTAAGTTCCTAAACTTGTTTAAAGAATCATTTTTAATCATTTAGTACAAAGCCTAAGGACTTGTGTGTAGAATTAGCGAATTTCCATTAGGTATTTTCATCAATTGCACTATTATTGCTATAATATTGTTTTTGTTATCATAGTGACACAAAAATCATTTATAATTTTTATTTAAAAAGAAATATAGGGGTTCATGGGTCAACTGCCACGACCCGTTTCAAGCAGAATCTATTCTGACCTAAACCTGTTATATATCTTGTGATACAGGCTCTAGAGAGGCTTTCTTTCGGGGGAAGCAGCATATCTGAGACAGTGATGGCGCAAAGTAGAATTCTGTTATTTTGGTATTGCACCACATACTTCCTCCTAGAGAAGAACAAACCCAAATACCAACCACTTGAACTACCACCAGTTGACCAACCCGACCAACTTGACCAACCCGAACCACAAGTAGAGGCAGATGACCCCGCGGAAAGTGATGACTCACCAGGCCAATCATTCGAGATCCTTGAGACTCCAATTGTTGACCAAGGTAAACCCGACCCACTGCAGCTTGAATCTCCTCCAACTGCAGCCGAACTTAGTCTGTTTGAGCTAGACGGTTTGTGATTATACTTTGGGCATATCGAACTATTTTGTTTCATTGATCTCATACAGGTTCTTCAATTTAAAGGATCTGCATGCATACCCATGGTGGAAAAATAAGCAACATGCATGATGCACCTCATGCAATTACTTAGTACATGTGTTATAGGTGATCACAGTAGCGGTTTTAATTAAACTTGTAAGATTACAGTTTACATATAATGACTGGATCTTTAATATAATCCATCATGAATTGCTGGTACATATTTGTGTTTCATCATTCATGTTTTGTTTAATTATGAGGGTGTTTTAGGCGTTGTGTTTTAGAACTCGATGGATTTTGTTTTTTTTACTTTCATTATGGTTAGCCACTCGGTACAAATTGCGTTTTACCTGATACCATTAATTAGTAGGGTTCTTATAATTACTGTACTCTTATTAATAATAAAATGAAGTTTGAATAAGATATTATTTTAATTACATAAAACTATGACTAAGGGGCTGTTTGATTTTGGCTGACCCGGCTGACCGGGCTGACTGGTTGACTCGGTCAGCGAGTCAGCCTGTTTGATATGCATAAAACCCAAGCTGACTGGGTCAAAACATCTGACCCGGACCTGAATTTTGATAATGCTGACCCACCCCACCCCTGCGCGACCCTCGGCCACCATCCGACCGGCGACCCTCGGCCGACCCTCGGCAAGCCTCTGTTCTTGAAGAAACAACACCCGCAACCACTCGGCCGACCGATTTGGTGGATCGATTTGGTGGTGAATCGATTTGGTGTGAATCGGCTTCGGTGGAATCGATTTGGTGTGAATCGATTTGGTGTGAATCGATTTGGTGGTGAATCGATTTGGTGTGAATCGGCTTCGGTGGAATCGATTTGGTGAATCGATTTGGTGGTGGCTTCGGCCTTCGGTTCCTCCCCTGCGGTCTCGTTCGCTGGTCATCCCCTCCCCCACGCTCTCGGTCGGCTTCATCCCCTCCCAAGTCCCGACCGAGCCCTAATCCAGCCCCTCTGCGCTCTCAATCGACCCCTCTGCCCTCTCGATTTGGTGAATCGATATGTATGTATATGAGTATGTATATGTGTATGTATATGGGTATGTATATGTGTATGTATATGTGTATGTAGATATGTATATGTGTATGTATATGGGTATGTAGATGGGTATGTATATATGTATATGGGTATGTATATATGTATGTATATGGGTATGTATATGGGTATGTAGATGTGTATGTAGATGTGTATGTAGTTGGGTATGTATATGGGTATGTATATGTGTATGTATATGGGTATGTATATGTGTATGTATATGGGTATGTATATGGGTATGTAGATGTGTATGTAGATGGGTATGTATATATGTATATGGGTATGTATATGGATATGTAGATGGGTATGTATATGAGTATGTATATATATATATAGGTATGTATATGTGTATGTATATGTGTATGTTTCAGCAAAATCAGTCAGATATTAAATCAAACAGCCAAGTTTCAATCAGATGCAGACTCAGTCAGAACCTCTTACTGGGTCAGCTTCTTACTCAGTCAGATCTTACTCAGTCAGCGCAATCAAACAGCCCCTAAGACTTTCACCTTAACAATAAATACCCCTTGCTAGTGATGGTTGTAGAGGGGAGGCGTAGAGAACTCCAAAGGTCGTGCATATGACGTACCTTTTTATGTAACTTACTGGTATGTGAAACATCAAAACAATGCTTTTGCACAACTTTTGTTCTTTCATATGATATCAAACACTCAAATTAATATGACATTATTGACACTTCACATCAATGTGTAATAACCAGATGCAGCAACATTGGCTAGCTTGCCCTTTGCACTATTTGAAAATTCTTAAAATGGACCAGAATATCTAGTGTCACTATCAGTAGTCAAATCAACATGAAACATATTACTAGAGGACGAAGTTCAATAAATCTCAAAGAACACCCGTATAACTAATGTTTTTAAAATCATAAATTTAAACCGATGCGATGAACCAATCTAATTTGAATAATAAACAAGTTCAAGGTCAAAATTGTAACTAATAGATTGTTCAAGACTTTAAATTGTGCCAATAATGAACCTGAGATCGATTTCTTGAGCTCAAGATACAGTATGTTTATTGTAATAACGGTTGTCATCTCTTTAAGAATCCCATTGCTTGGTATACATTACCAAGAGTCACATCGGCTATATCTGCGGCTTTGCTTGCACCGTCTGCCAAAACTTGGTCCAAATAAGCTGCATCAGATGTAATTTCCTCGTATCGAACCTGCAAGAAAGAAAGATTTTATGAGACTGTGAATTGCAATATTTTTTATTTGCAAAAAGGTTTAATCTTTGAAGCGTATAGTAATATATAAACCTGGATTGGATGGAGATGATCGATTAAAGCATCAGTAAGAACAGTTTTGAAAGTTCCCCAGTTCATATCTTGGCATTCTTGTGCAACTTCCTGCAATTATATTTGTTAAAAAATGCCTGGTGTTAAATATTCCCAACTTCATTGATGATTTAATGATCGTGAAATGCAGTTGATCGCTGAAAGTATATAACCCATTTCTATTTTAGCTTTTTATTTAGTTAATTTTACTTGTTCTACATGTTAAGAGATAATTAAAATTAAGGACTTTTAGCGGGATCTGTGGATAGGAAGGGTAGACGTACACTTTTTGCGGGACCCCTGTTTTCCTCATTCTGCCCTTATACGCGATTCTTGCCGCTTATTTGATGTACGCACGTCCTAAGTATTTATGTGTTTGATATCTGTGTGTTGTATGCCGTATATTATGATTGCTATTGTTATGGTTATTGTTATTTGTTATTGATCTCGTTAGTGAGTCGGGGGTCTCCTCGGAAGCGGTCTCTCTATCTATACTATATATAAAGTATATGAGAGGGGTATTTTAAGATACCATAAAATTAAGAACACTTACTATATTCAATGCATAAGATACAACTACTTTTAAGGGTAAAATAGTATTTATAACATTATTTACACATTACCCCTTATAATTAGTTACACAATAACCTTACACTTACTAATATTTACATAAAATTTTATATTATCTACCCATACACCAAAAAAACTTAATATGTTTTAAGATTCAGCTCTATCTTTTAATCTATCACATTAAAAAACGTTTTGAGACTACAACTTAACCTGTTTTTATTTTTAAACATTTTGGTGTAAACTTTTTGCTGAAATGATCTGTATTTTGTGAGGTACAATAAGTTAATGTGTATATACAAGTCGTTATGCAGAACTTATTTATCTGTTGTTTTAAGTTTTAGCTTAGAAAAAACACAATAAACTTTTGTAAAACTACTACAAGAATAACAAAATATTAAATGCACGTGTCAAACGTAAAATATCGTCCCGCTGCATTGCGCGGGCACCCTTCTAGTCTCCCAAGATAGAGGAAAGATTAGCCTCCATCTACCCCTCCCAGACCCTGCACTTGATTGGGATTTACTGGGTATGTTTGTTTGTTTGTTTACATGTTAAGAGATAAAGTACACCCAAATCAACCCATTTTCCTATAATTCCTATAAATGGGTAAAAATTGTCACCTCTAGGATAAAACATAAGTGAAAGAACAAATACACTTATAGAGTATATATGTATTTCCTTTTTATACACCAGAAGAGATTATATATAGACAGGTCAGAATCACTAATATGTTGAAAACTAAAACCACCTTAACCCTTGTACTATTTATTATATATTGACTAGAATACATGTGGATTTCAATATGTTTGAGATTTTTTTTTTATAAATAAGGTAGTGGTAGCAATTTGTCTACACACACGTATGTATGTGTGTATTGGTTCAATAAACAAGCGTAACACTGATGAAATATAGAAAAACTGAAGTGGTTACCTCCTTTGTCCTGTTTGTAATGATCTGATATATTGAAAGAAGATTATTGCATTCAGGCCTATCAGCATTGTCAAACTCCATGCTACATTAAAATTATCAAATCAGAAGATCTTATCAAATCCGATAAATTATTCTTGGAGCACAAACAAAATAAAGATGTGAAGAAAAAATATACATTTCTTGTCTAAAAAATCAAGATGCAGACACATAAGGAAAACCGAAAGTAGGAAAATGTTTAATGGAAGAGTGAAAACTCACCCTGGAAAAGAATCTGTCTTGCAGCGCTTAATCTTGTTTGCAATTGCCTAAAACAGGGAAACAAAAGTAGAGTGGGATCAAAAATTATAATAGAAAATGGGGAATAGTATCCTGATTTGCAAAAATAACGCAAAAATAATTAAGAGGAGTGTAATATAGAGGTATAAACTTTATAATTACAATACACCACAAGTTAGAACTGAAATTCATTCTTATCAAATATCCAACATAATGACCTAACACGTTTGATCCATGACCCAGTTTACATCTTTTTAAGAAAAAAGCTTACACTTTGACCCACCAATTTTGACCTGTTATTTTGAACGGTCAGTTTTTTTAACAGTGTTTTGAACGGTCATTGTTTGCAGCAATTTGAAATCAGCTACATATTTAACTGTCCGAGTTCATTTTTTCACTCGAAAAATAATGTAAAAAAGGGAGAACTGAATTAATGAAGTCCAGCACTCACATCTTTTGAGTCGAGCAAATTAATACGAGACATATCTGAAGTAGCAGACTTGGACATCTACAACATACAAAATAGAAGATAAGATAAATAATAATGTTTAATAATGACAATCAGTGCAAGTTTTATGCATAGCTTAATAAGAAATACCTTAGAAAGACCATCAGTAAGTGACATCACCCGTGCTCCAGCAGGAGGAATTAAGGGCTCGGGAACCTATAGAAAAGTAAAAACATATTCAAGATTTGTATTGTTCTAACGAGCTTGATATATTAAGAGATTAATAAATAGTAAATTCAAGTATAGGATTCACCTTAAAGATTGAACCGCCCCGTCTGCAAACAGAATCAAAAAGGTTACAAAAAAGCTTTTACATAATAATTAACAGACACTATCCAAATTAATACTGTTCTTACCCTCCCAACTTCTTCCATTTTCTACCGCCATATAAATGATTAATGCGTTCAGCAAGCTGTCGTGTCAATTCTAGATGCTGCTTTTGGTCTTCACCAACTGGGACTAAATCAGACTGCAAATAAATGAACATGCATTATAAGAGTGAAGATGAGGGTAGAATAGTCCTTCCAAAAAATGAACTCTCAAACTTAGTGATGGTGCATCGTGTATGGGATCTCAAGCATAGAATTTATTGAAGAGAACATAATAGAGGTGATACAAAAATGAATAATAATAATAGTAAGATAATGTAATTAAACGGAATTTTGGGTGGAAATGTTGGAATTAGATTTTAATCAAGAAATCTCAATCAATTAGATTAATTTAGAAGTCAAATTAGAAAAGTCAAACTTGTAATTAGTAAGAATTAAAGAGTTAACTATGTTAGTTTAGTTAGTTGTTAACCGCCAAATTATGGGTATAAATACCCCTGTACATCGACATTTGATTGTGTGGAATAACAGTGTGTTTAGTGTGTGTATTGTTTGTTTCGTCCCTGTTTACCTACCGGGTCACTGCACTTCTGTGCATACCCTTGATGTTGTTCATCCAACATGAAATTGATCCTACATAATCGATCCGAAGGGGCCTCAACAGAAAACAATTATACCTGGTACAAAAGAATATCTGAAGCCATCAACACCGGATAGGTCAAAAGTGCAACGCCAACATTTTCATCACCCTTTTAAAAAAGAAAAGAACTAAAACTAATTTTAGAAGTTCAATAAATAAAACTGAATCAAAGTATAAAATGTGAGTAACAACTATAAAGCACTGATGCACATAACACAAGTTATTTTCATCATTCTTATTTTGGTTCAGCTAAGATAAGATTTCTGGCTATTTTTACCCCTTTACTTATAAATATATCAATTCAGGCAATGTTTTTATCTCCAACAGCTCAAATTGTATCTTTAAAGCAGAAAACCTCTTAAATCAAATATTATAAAAATAATATTGTTAAAAAATGTAAATTTTTAGATCGTGTTCGACATTGTATTTATTTATAACAAATATAAAATTTTAGACAATTAGTTTGAGTCAACTGAACAAGACCCATTCCAACCAGAACAAAAAATAGCCATTTGGACCCAATGTTTTGACCTGTTGCATCTAGAACACACACACAGCCTATGATCAAGTGCAAAACTAATCAAACAGTGAATTATAGAGGTTGAGCTGCATACAATAAAGACGCACCGCCTTTCGCGATTTTTCTTTGAACTGAATCATTCTGTTTAGCCAACCAATTGGTGCAGCAGAACTCAGCAGCCACATTAATTCTACATGAGCACGAACATGAGATTGCACGAATACAGAAGCCTATTTGACAAATTAGAATTCAGCTTATAGCATTTATATGTAGCAGATATGATATGGAGAAAAAGTATGTCACATGAAAATGTGATAATAAACAAGGAATGAAAAGACCTTCGAGGTGTCCACGCCACATGCCAAGTAAAGAGCTGCAGTATCTCTAGTTGCTTTAGAAAGTTGTTGGACATCATAAGGTAAAGTTATCTGTGAAATTGACAGAATTTCAGAAACAAAATTAAAACAAAAACTGAACAAAAAATAAAGTATGCCGATTGTAGTGCACTTACCGCATGGAGATCCACAATAAAGAATAATGTCTCATACTTATCCTGAAAAAAGAATAGAAACGGAGACACTATCAAATTATTTGGTACAACAGAAGTAAGACATCCTTTTATGTTATATTGTTATATAAAAGCTTCTTACTCCACACATATTCCTGTATGGAGAATCTTATATCATCAATCAAAAGAAGTCATATTATTACTAGGATTAATGAAATCTGTACCTGCAGATATACCCAATTTTTTATCGCACCAAGATAATTACCAAGGTGTATAGATCCAGTTGGCTGGACTCCAGAAACGATTCTCTTCCTGTCCAATACATTTAAGTAAATAAGGGAGTAATATTCAAGACCAACACTTTATATTAACCAAAAAGAATATAAAAGAAAAACTTATGAATAAATATTACACAATAATTACTTTATAGAGGCGGTGGAACTCTCTGAAACAGTAACAGTAGGTTCAGTAGCTGAAACACTACAATAGCATCGCTGATTGCTAAGAACTCCAGCAACCGGAAGGTGATTCTGTTGAATCATTGGCAGAGTTCGTTGTAGTTTACTTGAAGTGCCACATGACCTGTTTCAAACCACCACATTGAGAATTGTTTATACAATGGACTCCAATCCAGGTTGGCGTAAATTTTATTTAAGTTACTAATTCGGAAACAACAAATAAAATTTAGAAAGGTAGTGACCTAGGTATCAAACTCATTAGCAGAATAACATCTTGAGAAAACATTAGTGCTGTGCCCATCTTGTCAAATTAACGTCTTATGCGGAGTTACTTATACTAAAATGAGACTTTTCTAATAAACATTAGTCTTCGGTAGTCACATTTATAAATTAACAATTTTTAGGCCTTTTATATCAGTTTTCATCTCTCTGAGGCATTACATCAAACATCTAGCATGCATAATACTGAATTTTAACTCACTAAACACACCCTTTCAGATCATCCTCTCTTATTACTATTTAAGTGAAAACAATCAAATTTCCCTGTCAATAAGTGACAAAAAGACACATGTAGGTAGATATATCATAAAAAGATGATTAATTGGATGCAAAATGAAAGATATTCACATAGCTACATAACTCAAATTCACCAGCAATTCACAATTTCCTACTCTCTAATCAATAAAAATGATCCAGAACAACCATAATGACACTGTTATAGAATCCCCAATTTGACTGAAAGCAGTATAACAAACAAAATTTCTTCAAAACTAGGAATTCGACCACAAACCCATCAAAAAGATTATCTTTTTAACTTCGAACTTAGCATGAATTCAATCAATTTCATATGAAATTATCATCTACACACTATTTATAACAGAACCAATGTATCTTTGCTGTTTGAAATGCAGGTACAATCAACAAGAAAAGAGAAAAAGAGAGTGAAATACGTGAATAGTGGAGAAGCGTTTGAAAGATTGAGGAAGTGTGAGATAAGCGAGCGACCCATGTTCTTGTTGGTCGATAGACTTCAGTTTTAGGATATGAAAGAAGAGGGTTCTGCTGATTGACGTTCTGAACTATTTTTGGGGGTTTGAACCTTTTAAACCTTCAACTTTGTTGCTATTACATTTAGTTCCTTTGTAATCAAAAATTTTTAATTAGGCCACTAAAAGAACCATATGAGACAAACAAACAAACAAACATACTCAGTATGTCCTATTAAGAGTAGGGTCTGGGAGTGATAGGTGGTGGCCAGTCTTTCATTTATCTTGAGAGACAAAGAGACCGCTTCTAAAGAGACATCCGACTCGACAACGATAACAGGCTTAACAGCCAAAT
>BJCN01320743.1:0-12718 GCA_018326445.1 Flaveria brownii
AGTACACATGTGTGACTACCCTGTGTTCTCCATTTTTACATTGGAGACATATAGAACCTCTGCCTTTGATAGTCACCACAAATCCATCCCCAAACTTAACTCTCCCACTTATGGCTTCATCCAAATCACAGAAGTGTGATCTCACCCTAGTCATGTGATTACTAGCCCCATTATCCAAGTACCAGGAGATTGAATCACAGTCAACATCATCAGTTAGATCTTTGGGGAACACCTCATGTTCTTCCAACAAGCCTAGGTCCTCCCTTGTCATAAGGAGAGTTGGTTCCTGATCTTCTTTTGACTGAGACAAGTGGGCTTCGTGGTTCTCTCTTCTGGGTGCCCTGCACTCATTGGAGAAGTGCCCTAGCTTATCACAGTTGTAGCACCTGATGGATCTTTTGTCTTTCTTGCCACCCCCTTGTTTCTCACTTCCACCAGCATGTGGCCTGTTGCCAGATTGCTTCCCACTCCTCCCTCTACCTTTGCCAGTTGATTTTCCATCACCATAAGAGGGCCTTGAGCTCTTAGCTTCACTTTTGGCCCTTTCTTGCCACTCAGCCTTGGTCAGAAGAAGCTGACCTGAGGAGTTCTTGCCTTGGGACACTGGCTTGACTCGCTCCTCATAGGCTTTTAGCCTACCAATCAGTTCTTCAAAAGTCATGTTGTCAAGTTTTGAAAATTGTTCAATGGCAGCCACAATTGGGAGGAGTCTCTCCGGAGCAGCCTTCAAAACTTTCAAGACTTGTTTCGAAGGTTCAATTGTGGTTCCCAGAGCCCTGTACCTTGACACTAACTCACCAATTCTCCCAGCAAAGTCATCAATAGAATCTTGGTCACTCATGGTCAGCATTTCAAACTCTCGATCCAGAGTCTGAAGTCTGGCCTGCTTGACCCTGTCTTCACCTACGAATCTCTTTTTCAGAGCTCCCCACACATCCTTGGCCTCCTTGTGTGCAGCAACCTGCAGTAACACATCTTCGGGTAGTGCCTGAAAGATGAAGGCTCTAGCCTTCTTGCCAAGTCTTACATCAACCGTGGCATCTTTCTCGGGTGCAACAGCTTCCCACAACCCTTGTGCATCCATAAATGCTTCCATCTTGATCGCCCAAGATGTGTAGGTGGTGGGAGTAAGGATCGAGATCTTGAAAGAGATCGAATCGTTGGTTGAATCTTTAACCGCCAATTGTCGATAGGGATCGGCCATTAGTCGGAACAAGAATCAATTTGGGATCGAATTGAGACCGAATTAGGTGTGGGAGAGTGGAATTGACCCCGAATTGAGGTCGAATTAGGTATAGAGGAGTGGAATCGAGATCGAATTGCAGTCGAGAGGAGGTGGTGGTGGCCGACTATCGCACCGCCGATGTAATTGCAGTCGTCGGAGGGTGGAATCCAAGATCGAGAGCCTATAATGCTCTGATACCAAATGTTAACAACTTGAAATTCCGGTAGTTTATTATTGTAGGGTGTTAAACCCAAAGATTACAATCCTAACACTATATATAGCAGTTAGAAGTTCTAACTAACTAACACATTTACAATATAGCCCCTACACTTTACACTATATACCTTTTGAGTACAAAAGTTCAAAACAACAAACAACTAAACAAACATTACAAGTAACTACAAAAGATTTAAACCAACATTCCCTACATCCCAAACTCGACTTTACAGTCTCAAAATTATAGGCAACTTCACTCATGATGATCACCAATCTTTTAGAATGTAACAACAGATTAGTAACACTTAGTTATATATACGGTCGATAACATAGGATCTTGGTTTTAAAAAGCGAAAAGCGCACCGAGGCGACAAGGTCTAAAACTGAAGCGCGAAGCGCAAAAGCGGAGGGCTTTTCGTACGCAAAACCCTAAGTGTTTATATAATTTTTTTAATATAATCCTATAGGTTTTTAGCATCCCCACCCAAAATATAGCTATAACTAATGTTTATATATGCTTTAATGTATAAATTACATGTATGTGTAATTTCTTTAGCAAAATTTATAGCACTTTGAAGCAAAAAAAACACCCCTGTACAAGAAGCGCACGCCTCAGAGGGATTTTTCCCCAAAAAATCACGCTTTTCTTGCGCTTCTTGTACAACATGCGCCTTGTGTTAAAAAAAGCCCCAACCCTCGCCTCAAGAGTCGCCTTGCGCCATGGTGCGCTTTTTAAAACCAATCATAGGATTCCTCTTTAACAAAGAAATTTTATTTTTATACAAATGAATTATTTTCTTTTTTTTTACAAGAAAAAGCCAATCACCATATTAAAGTTAAAGAGTAATAATTTCATATTTACACCGCAGAACTTCTGTCATATTTTATACTTTTCATCCACATCTTTTGTGTAAATTTCTATTAAAGATAGTTGACTATCAAAAAAGTTAAATGATGTTTTCTTTACTTTTATGAACAAATATCTTTATATAAATTAGTATTATATATAACAGAACATGAACTGTTATATTTAGAGTTTATGCTTATTTTATGTAAGTCGTCTTTGGTTATTCTTTATTTAGTAGTCATTTAACCAACTAATTATCTATTTACAACCTCAAATAATAGAAAGCAGATCCACAGACACCATCTATTAGCATCACCTTCTCTTGAGGATGATTATCAAGTATGACATAGTTTTAAAGGCATGCATCCACACACATCCTTGCACTAGACTTATCTATTTGACCATTATCCTGTTTAATACTCAATTTATTCTATTTCTTTAGTTACCAACATAATTTCATAAAAGCGAGCGTCTAGTTTTGAAGCATCTGAGATGTTAATGGCTAATAATGAACATGAACAGGGATTAAAGTTGCATCTAGATTACTCCGGGATGCCTAGAAATCGAAAAAGTCCATCACATGTCAGCAGCGGCGGCGGTGGTTTGGATCATGTTCATGCAGATGCATGGGCCTCTGCGTACAGTTCGGTTGCAGCTGGGGCTGCATTAGTTGCTGGTCTAGGTGTATTAGCCTTCTTAAGAAGAGGTGCCAATTGATACCGGTTGGTCATTCATTTTCCTTGAAAAACATTACAAGTATGACACATGTCATAGCGAACATTTGAGGTAAACACTCAAAACACTGATGATGTCGAAAATTTACATGTATAAGTGGAAAAACAATAATGTTTTTTGAGTTGCTCTTTACTTGAGAGTTTGATCACAAACTTGTATTGTATTTTATGATGATTGCATTCGTTTGGGTTTTCTTATGACTAATTATTGTAATAATTGTTCCCACATGTAGCATTTAAATAATTATTTTTTTCAGAATTTAAGCATTAATTTTTTTATTAAAGATTGAACTTTTGATATAATGAATACCACAAGTCTGGTGGACTTTGGATGTAACATGTGGGCCCTGTAATGAGGTGTCGATGTCGGTGTTAGTGTCGGTGAGGATCTATCGGACCTAACTCTTACGTAAATGTCACCATGTGATCTTGTTTTTCCATTAATTTTAGTAGTCAAAATATATACTCAGGTATTGGGTAAAGTAAAAAATAAAAATCATAGACCGCTAATACATATATTTTACTGTAATTGAAAATTTTGCATCATAGAATGTCAGTATTAGACTTCTTTGTATATTCTTTTATCTGAGTCTCTAGTTTTAGATTTTAAATGTCATGATAGACTTGAACTAGAGTAGTAGATTTAGTAGAAGTTTTAAAGATATTATAAATTCCGGTTTAAAAAAATGTCCCAAATGCTCTTACTTAGGTAATTTATTATTGAAAATTATTAAGCGTAGATGTATATTTTTTTAATTTTTATTCTAATTAATTTGTAAAAGTTAAGTTGTTGAGATGGAATTTTGCCAAATTCCTCGTTCACTCGTCTTGAGTCCAAAATATTATATGATTTATACCTACCATACTTTGAACAACCCAATTTTACCTTGTCAGTTCATCATCCAATTCCAAAAAAGCGCTGAGTATATATTAAGTACTAGGTTAGAGACTATGTATCACATGGGTGAAATAAATAAAATATATCAAAATTATTAGTTTTATAGTATTTTATTTTCTAGATGTTGCTTGCCATTGGTGAAATAAAAATATAATGAGTATTTAAAAGTTATAACAAATAATAAAATTAAAAATTATTACTCTATATTTAATGATAAAGTATGTCTAAAATCATATAATTTAGTATGTTTTAAAAAATTATTAAAATAATAATATTTATATTTTATATGTTTAATAGTTTAGTTTACTTATTTACAATATTATAATTTAATATGAGAGACAATAAACACAAATATAAATATATTTGTTTTAACATATTTTTATAAAAAAAAGAAAGTCAAATTGATTGTTTTTAAAATTTTCATATTTATTTATTATGAGAGAGATGCGGGAAGATTATTTTTTTGATATTATAGAATGATGACACGTGTAATTTGATATGCTAAAATGATGACACGTGTCTTAGAAAAACTTTCTTTTATTATATGTTATAGATATAGATTTGTAACTATCAATATGTATAACAAAACCGGTGTAACTAATAATCCGTCTAACATTTTTTTTAAATATTCTGGATTTCATATTATTTATAAGCAGACTGTTTCATAATAACTCTTTATTACGTGTAACTGGATAATTATTTTAAAAACACGAAACGCAGAACACAGAAACACATAAACGTCCGGTTTTTAGGCCAATTGTTGTTTGTGAGTGCAAAAAAGTCCAAATTCTCGTATCATGTGTAGGTTTTGTGTGCATACGGCCTTGTTGTCTGCAAATGATTTGTTAAAGTGAGGGAGGATATACAAATATTTTTTTTATTAGTCGACAATTTCATGATCACATGCATACATACATCCATATTCATCAATTTGCACTTGTGATCATCTTTGGACCCATTTCATGTCCTTTATTGCTTTAAAAAAGTGAAAATATAAAGACATAAAGGCATTATTGTGGCAATCCAAGGGTAACTTTGTCAAAGCCTACACATTTGCATTTAAAGTAAACCTATAGTTACCATAAAAAATATTGTTTGTTATGTAAAGATTTTAATGTGTTTTTGTATAATATAAAGTGTTTATAGAGGTTGTTATTTAAATGATTAAATCTCTCCCTCCATCTAACAATAAAGTTTCCACACACTGTTTCTTTCCACTTCTTTAGCTTTCATCTAGAAATAGTGAGAAAGCTTCGATCTTTACCAAAAACCCACCATGGAAACAACCAGAAGACCTTCATTTTCATCCATTTTCTTCCTCTTTCTCACAGTTTCTTGTGTTTTTCACCGGACCCCTTTTGCAGAAGCTTCGGGTCAAGATGGGCAACAACCCATCAAGAGTATAGTAGTGTTGGTTCTTGAAAACAGATCTTTTGATCACATGATAGGGTGGATGAAGAAATCAATAAACCCATCAATCAATGGTGTCACAGGTCAAGAATGCAACCCACTTTCAACCAACTTAACCCGGAAAGAGGATGAAGAAACACAAGAATCCATCTGTTTCACTGATGATGCAGAGTATGTGGATCCGGATCCGGGTCATTCATTTGAAGATGTTGAGCAACAGGTATTCGGGTCTAACCCATATCCTTCAATGACTGGTTTTGTTGAACAAGCACTATCAGTATCACCCAATCTTTCTGAGACAGTTATGAAAGGTTTTAAGCCTGAAAATGTGCCAATTTTTGCCAAATTGGTTCAAGAATTTGCAGTTTTTGACCGATGGTTTTCTTCAATTCCGGGCCCAACACAACCCAATAGACTATTTGTCTACTCAGCCACTTCTCATGGATCAACAAGTCATGTGAAGAAACAGTTAGCAAAAGGGTATCCACAAAAAACAATCTTTGATTCACTTCATGAGAATGGGAAAGATTGGGGAGTGTATTTTCAGAACATACCCACTACTTTGTTTTATAGAAATATGAGGAAATTGAAGTATGTATTCAAGTTCCATAAGTATAGCACCTTCAAACAGCATGCTAAAGATGGTAAATTACCAAACTTGAGTGTCATTGAACCAAGATACTTTGACATAAAGGGTTTTCCGGCAAATGATGATCATCCATCACATGATGTAGCAAATGGGCAGAAGTTAGTGAAAGAAGTTTATGAAACATTAAGAGCAAGCCCACAATGGAATGAGAGCCTTTTGGTGATTACATATGATGAACATGGTGGGTTCTTTGATCATGTCAAAACTCCTTATGTTAATGTTCCTAGCCCGGATGGGAACACGGGTCCAGCGCCTTCGTTCTTTAAGTTCGATAGGTTGGGTGTTAGGGTTCCCACCATAATGGTCTCTCCTTGGATCAGGAAAGGCACAGGTAAACTTCAAGATTTCTTTGGTTGCATAAGATTCAAGATTTCTTGATTCTAGTGATGTTTTTGTGTGTTTATATGGTGTTATGTTTGTTATGCAGTGATAAATAGCCCAAAAGGACCAACACCAAGTTCAGAATATGAACATTCTTCAATCCCTGCTACCATAAAAAAGATGTTCAACTTGTCATCCAACTTTTTAACTCATAGAGATGCCTGGGCTGGATCCTTTGAACATATTGTTAGCCAACTGAGCTCTCCAAGAACCGATTGCCCCGGTAAGATTTAACACACACCCTATTGAATGTTTGAAAGTCGTGTCATGATTAATATATACATTTGTTATGTGAAGACTTATTTATGAGCATATTGTTTGTTGTAGAGGTCTTGCCGGAAGCTGCACCATTGAGAAGAAACGAGCCAGATGAAACAAGGGGTCTATCTCAATTCCAGAGTGAAGTGGTTCAATTAGCCGCGGTTCTTAATGGCGATCATTTCTTGAGCAGTTTTCCAGATGAAATGGGCAAGAAAATGAGTGTGAAAGAAGCTCACACATACGTGAAAGGAGCGGTTTCAAGGTTCATAACAGCTAGCAAAGAAGCTATCAAATTGGGTGCAGATGAATCTGCCATTGTCGACATGAGATCCTCACTCACCACCCGAACCATGACTCACAACTAACCATGGGCACCCATTATAGATTCAGAACATATCTATGTACTATTGTTTCTGCTGGTTGTAAACTAAAAGGTTGGAACCACATCAGTGAAGTAAACCAAAATGGTTTGTAGATTTTCGATGTAAACTTTTGCACCATCTGACAATTTGGCTACTTCTTGTATCATTACACAAATCTACACTTTAATACAGGCTATACAAAGGCAAAATTTTGGGTAGAAAGATTGTATCAAAATATGTCTATAGGTAAATACCAACATATAAATCCAAATAAACTGTATGACCGCATAAACTTTTCATAACAATGTATGAAAAGATGAAAAAAAAATTTAATGGTAGTAACGAAAAGAAGAAAACATCCTTTCCTACATCAATTATTAAGATTGGTTTTGTCCGTTCTAATCATAACAATTGAGATTACTTCTCTGCAATGAGTCATGCAAAGTACAATTTTCAATTTTGCATAATCTTCTTACTCTAATAAAAAGGTATATTGGGATGACACATGTTAACACCACAATCATTCTCACAAAAATTTTCCCGTCTCTCTCTCTCTCTTATTAAATAATTACCTTAATTAGTAATAATATTATTTTAACATTTTTCAGATTTAATAAACTAATAAAGAGATCTATTTATTAATGTTATTTCTAAATAAATATTTTTTATAAAATAATAAATTTATTAAAGCATAAGACTTTTTTAAAAATACGAAATATTTTAAAATTGGTATTTTTAAAAAGTTAATTTTTTAAAACCAAAAATAATTAAATATGGAAGTTATAATAGAAAATTTTTAAAAATGACCTTTTTATACAGTTTGTTTTAGGATAAAATATTTATTTCTTTTTGGAAAAAATTAAAAACAAATTTTTAAAAAATTAATATCATTATTTTATTACTTATAGTCATTTCTAATACATAATTTCAGTCATATCATATCTTAAAATATTATTTTATAATTAATAAAATTTATTATATTAAATTTTTATTTATTCAAGCCGTGTAATATACGGATTATATAGGGTAAAGTATGAATAAAATGTCAGATTTCTAAATAATAATTTAATTGCTTTAACCAAAATAATATTCAATTCGTCGACAGCAGGATTCGAACCTGCGCAGGCAAAGCCCAACAGATTTCGAGTCTGTCTCCTTAACCACTCGGACATATCGACTTTTTAGTTTCTTTTAAATTTAGTTTATCTAAAAAACATATACGTACGATATCAACTCTCAAAGACAGATTACTGAAGCATTTGTAAATGATTCAATGAAATTAGCACACAACCCGGATATTATATGGCGACTATTTAAGCTGAATTGAGTTATCTCAATAAAAATATATAGCTAGATAGCTAGAACCGATTGAAAATAGTCAATATCTTTAATTCTTATGTTATATGTTTTTCTTTTTAACAACGATGGTCATCCAAGATGTTTACCCATGGAAGGTTTGAAATCAATCATATGTTATTATGTTAAGAAGTTAGATTATCAACGTAATAACATAGTCACTTGACCATGCGCTGATTACACATTAAAATATTGGATAACGATGTTTGTGAGTTACCACCACCTGACTTAACAAGTAGTAGTTACAACTTTCAGGAGATTGGATCATTAGAAGATGCTAAACTCATCTACAGGCCATACGAAGGCAAAGTTTCGCTACAAACGTTGAACTGTGAGTGACACATGGGTCTGGACCAAGGTAGGATTGACCCATCAGGCCTGATCCGACAATTACTAATAACAACTTTCACAACATGATTATAATTGTTGTACCAAACTACCAACAGAAGATGGTAGACCCACATATAGGCTGTAAGAAGGCAAAAGTTTCACTACATCGAAAGATCTGTAATGAGCTCTAAAGCTGGTCTATCACAACTCGGGTACTAGAAAGAAACAAAAACTGCAGAGTATCACAATTTCTCCAAACATGGAATATATTGTCGAGTCAATTTCCTATAGGGTAAAAGATTAGACTTGATATCAAGAACGAGAAGCAACTACATATAACGAAGTAAGCGTGACTAATAGGAAAAGGATCAAAAGGAGCAATGGGAGATAGCGATACTGATTAAGGAATTTTGTCAAATAAAATGTGTGCAGTGATTAAAACACAAGTGTTAACCTGATGAAGAGGGTGATACTAAAGAGGAAGATATTGTCAAAAGATTGCCAAGTGTAGGGACTAAAATGAAAAGGTTAACTTGATGAAAAAACTGAAGAAAAAGATTTCGTCGACAGCAGGGTTCGAACCTGCGCGGGCGAAGCCCAACAGATTTCAAGTCTGTCTCCTTAACCACTCGGACATATCGACTTCGACTACTGTCCTACAGTTTTGTATGTTTTTAAAAGCGTTTCTGTGATTCGTGCTAGCTTCCCAATCGTATTACTTTATTTTATTTTTTTTAAACGAGTACTTACACATCCATAAAATCCACTTTTAGATCACGTTATTAGACAACACCTATATCGTTCATAATAAATCTGCATCCTAAAATCCTAACATATAACTTTTAGTTTAGTTGGAGGTAGAACATTTGCCACTACATTCAACCTCCACCAAACACACTTGATTATCAACTTTCGATCCTTGAAACTTTGTATGAAATAAATCATACGGGACTTGTCTAGTTGTCTCACATTGGTAGCAAGAGGAAAATAGTTTTTTTATATAAGTCCTAGTTTTATGAGTTAATCAAAATTGATGGGCTTGGCATATGGTGTTGGATTAGGCTAAATACACTTGGTCTTCTGACTAATTAAAGTATTATTTTTTAATTTTTAATCTTGATTGATTGTTGTATTTTCAATACAGATCCGTACAGCGAAAATTTCTATCTTAGGACACTACTTGCAAGCCTCAATCAACTTATTTTCGTACTCAAAATCTCATGTGTTCTTCAATTCAAGTACACTACTACTCCGATTTATTTGATTTATGCAATTTCTAGTTGGATATTATATACGTAAATTATATATTCTGTTTGGTTGTAACTTTTGCTATAACACCTAATTCCTTCATTCGTCTAAAATTTATCATCCTTCCTATTTTTTTGTTGTTCTAGATTATTGACCACTTTGTTAAGTAAATCATTCTATAAAAAACAAAACTTACAACTTGTTTTATATATCTGAGGAAATTAAAGTGAGGGTTCAGGTTACATGAACATACACCACCATCCAACAACATGCTAATTGCTGCAGAGGTAAATTGCCAAACTTGGGTGTAACTGAGCCAATACTTTAAATAACCGAGTGTCATGGTAATACTAATATAACTGAATTTAGCACTTGTCCAATTGAATATTTGGTGTTATATGTTTTCATAAACATAGGTCATAATTTGAACCCATTTATAAATGAGTCGACTTGGTTTAGATTCATCTGCAACGGACGGATCAGGCTGCAAGAGGGTTAGGAGCTGCAAGAGGATTAGGAGCCATAGCAGGAATATGTACCATCCACTGGTCCACACACTGTTATCAGAAGAGACCGAAAAGAAGGTGATGGAGAAACACAATTGTTCATCCAACCACAAGTCCGGCCAACATTGAGTGAGGACTTGATCCTTCAACTCAAAGAATAATGAAGTCAAGGCTTCCACAAGAACACTCGGATAATCTTCTCAAAATTCACTCTACCCCTCACAATCAATATCCCTGAATTTGTTACTAGTTCACATTGGTTACAACATACTTTAAGAAATTGCTACAATTTGATCATGAATGCGTTGATTTGGTTTAGATTACTTCTAAACAATCAATAAAAGATGTATGTAGTTATCAATACCGAATGATGATTAGCAATCATCATCGAATAACCCCCAAATGCAGGGCGGCAAAAGTTTTATCCGGAGGACGTTAGTAGGCGTATATAGGGAGGCAAAACGTTTACCTGATGAACCTTGATCAGCACCAAGCCCCATATCAGACACAGAATTTCTAATAACAAGCTCCCTTCTAATTATTCTCCCCCTAGACCTAGTCTTGGTGTGAAAGTTAATTTGTTAAGTTTATGTAAAGAGGCACTCAAGGAAGCCATCGAATTGATGGGCAGCTAAAAGTTGCACAAGCTGAGTGCTTTAGTGCTCTATTTGGATATGTGGGAAATCTAAGAAGCTTAAGGATGCTAAGAAAGTGCATAATTACTTCTTGAGATCAAGTTACAAGGGGAGTATCGATTGAATCACAATGAAATTGATATATACAGTAAGTATGGAAGCATTGTGGATGCTCGGAGAGTGTTCGATCATATGTTTGACAAAAATATGGATACTAAGCATTAGATCATGAAATGGCATGCACCACATGATTTAGAGAAGGATAGATATGTTTAAGCATTTTTAAACCACCGTCTACCGATCCGTATCCATATTTTTCAAAGCAGTTCTTACCCAAACCTATATAGCAACTTATCAAAATGATCCGTTCTTACCAGTCACCCAATCTGGCCCGACCTGCCCGCTTTGCCGAGTACAAATTATTATTGTTTTACTCATATTTTTAGGAGGAATTATTTATAACAGAGAAAAATAGAGAAAAAATAATGCGGTTCCACACCATCAAGCTTGACTTGTTTCAGTGCATGCTAAAAAAATGCATTTCAATACTTGTCTTTAACACATCAACTAGAACCGTAATTCATAACTAACAATTAACATCCATCAAAGGTTTAGAACATAATTAGGTATTGTTTTACTGGTTGTAAACTAAATGGTTTGAACCAGACTATCATGTTAAACTAAAAAGGTCTGCAAATTTTCCATGCAAACTTTTACATCCTTTCACAATTTGGAAACAGCTACTGTATCATTACATAATGCACAACTCAAGTTTCAACTATAAGAAGGCAAAGTTACACTACACATTAAACTGCAAGAAACAACTTACATAGCTATTAGAGCTCAACCACTGTTGTATATTCACTTCATACTGTTACAGGACTTTGCCAGGTTGAAATGTCTGTAATGAGCTCTCGAAGCTGATCTATGAGATCCTTTAAATACTTGTTTTTATTTTCAAGCTCCTAAAACGTTATGTAAAAAACACATGTTAGAACAGGTTTAATAGAGAAAAGTGTATTCTTTTCAAGGTCTAACAAGGTAATATACCTTTCTTAAATTAGAAGCACGTTCTTCCAGCTTCTCAACATCCATCTCATCAGTTGACATCGGATCATTATCATAAGCCTTAGCCTTCATGAAGGTGGAAACACATGTTAAGTTAATTAGTACATAAAGAGAACAGATTACACAAATGAGCAGCCAAAAGATGTTTTTAACAACATAACTGAAACAATCGGTGTATTCAAACAAAGGGAAAGTTAAACTGATTCGCATCATCCCTGCTATTTCTCAGATAACATGAATATAGAAACTATCTGACTATTACTATTTTGTTATGCGTAACACCCCGACCCTCAGACATAACCCAGTGCCGCCTTGTCGCCTCGCTTCAAACGCCTCATTTTCAGGTGCTCAGGCGCATTCTCAGCCCAAGTTTTGGCCAGATTCTGACCAAAAAATCGTGATGAGGTCTGAAATGATTACAATAACTCTAAACAATCTTGGAGTCAACCTAAAATAGCCTACACAAGCCCAGATCATGTCTAAAACCCCCTAAAAATGATATTTTTATACAAAGCCTCACGCTTGCAAAAGTCTCTCATTTTTTAGCGCAGGCTCAGCCCTTGCGTACCGAGTGCGCCGCGCCTTCGACAAC
>BJCN01320753.1:3528-23444 GCA_018326445.1 Flaveria brownii
CATATTGCACCTAGCTAGTGAGACTCCAACCCATGACCTCCGTTTTGAAAAGTCATAGGGTGCCTCCACCCTTGGCCCACTTGGAGCATATTGCACCTAGTGAGACTCCAACTCATGACCTCCGTTTTGAAAAGTCATAGGGTGCCTCCAGACCTTTAATTATTATGTTTAAAATCCTATTTAACTTCGCCACGTGACCTGCATGGGTGAAGTTGTGCATGGGTGAAGTTGTGAATGGGGATTTCGAGAAAGAGGAAGCATGATGGTCTTGAAGGAAATATAAATCCTTTTCAAATTATTAATTCACATTTATTGCAAAAGATATTATTATTTTTGAATTAAAGAAAAACATTGTAGAAATACATGTGTGTATATATATCTCTCTCACACATATATTAAAAACATTGTAGAAATACATGTGTGTATATATCTCTCTCTCTCACACACATATATTAATATTTTATGTTTTAGTCGACTTTATATATATGATTGTATGTTTTTTATTTGATAGTTAATAACTTAATATGTCAATTATATATATGTGATACATGTAAGAATTAACCTCATAATCTTGTAGCATACACAAACACATATTAATATTGCATGCATGTATAAATCATAGTCATATATATATATATACACACATGCACAAATAATTAATATATATATGTGTAGCATATATTTGAGAGGAAGGTATGCCAAACTCTCTGTTATAAAGATAAATAAATTAATAGAGATGCTAGAAAGTTTGCTTATGTGTAGTATGATATATCTACATACAATATACATATACATACATACATAGGAGACATTATATAAAGGGAGAAAAGGGCGTTTAATTCAATTTCTCTTTATGAGACAAGGATAGATATATAAAAGTGTGTGTGTTTTAGCGAGAGAAAGTAGAGAGAGAGAGAGAGAGAGAGAGAGAGAGAGAGAATGGAGGAGCAACTAAACCAATCAACACTAACTCATCTCCTTCAACACACATTGAGAAGCTTTTGCATCCATGAAAACTCACAATGGGTTTATGCTGTTTTTTGGAGGATCTTGCCTAGAAACTACCCTCCACCCAAGTACTAATGTTTTCTCTTCATTTTTTTTAATATTTCTTTTGTTTTAGTAATTAAAATCAATACAAAATTATGCAAATGTATTTCTATGTTTCTCATATAATTATCCTAATTAATTAATTATAGATGGGATACTCAAGGAGGAGCATATGATAGGTCAAGAGGCAACAGAAGAAATTGGTAACATTTAATAGCTTAATCCAACTTATTGTCATATGATTTTTATTACAATTATTAATTTCATTTATATAAATTCTTAATAATGACCTATTTAGCTTTCCTCTTTAAGTAAATAACTTTTTTTATTTTTTTTTGTAAATTGATAAATTAATAGGATATTGGCATGGGAGGATGGTTTCTGTAATTTTGCAGCCTCAACCGCCGGAGATACAAACTCCGGTGACTCTCCGGCATATGCAAACCAACAATATTATGGCCTTCAACCGAAGCTTTTCTTTAAGATGTCTCATGAAATTTACAATTATGGTGAAGGGTATTTTCGGGATTTACCATAATAAGTTTATTACCAAACAATCTTCATGTGTTCTATATATCAAGTAACTATATTTGTGTGCATGCTGATTACTTGTAATTATTATGGGGTACGTAATAAAACTAATGATTAAATCCAAAAGGTTTAACTGGTTCAATTTAGTGGTAGAACAATAACTTCTTATTAGATCTTGTCATCATTTTTTTTTTCTATGATAACTATATGTGTATAATTACTGGCTCAGGCTCATACTTTTTTTTTATTTATAAAAAAACTTAGATATTATAACAAAAATCCGACAGAATTCTAGTGAATAGGGGTTAGCGGACACCTGACCCCTTGGTTCCGCACTTCAATCCCTGATTCAACCGACTGGTCCGGTCTCATATGTTTTCACATGTTTTGTCTAGTTCACAGACAAAACTTGTAGGTTTAGATGTGCTCAATCTATTTGCTAGTAACCGAATCAAGAACGTAGTTCTGGTTTAACCGTCGAGGCCGATCTGGTTTGGTTTTCATAACACGGATTAGCTAGAACATCTTCATTGGTGTTATTTAATTATTTTTTTATTGTTTATTTTTTCAGATTAATTGGAAAAGTTGCAGCAGATCAAAGTCATAAGTGGATTTTCAAAGAGCCAACTGATCAAGAAATTAATTTCTTGTCTACTTGGAATAACTCAGCAGACTCGGTTAGTAAAACTCTAGTTCTTTTTTTTTAATAAAATGCTTGATGAATATTCATTAAATTGTTTAAAATTGTTTTACACACATTTTGAATGCTTAAAAATACTGTAAATCAGTGATGATTAAACTTTGTAATAACCTATTCTATATACAGCTTTTTAATTAAATTATAAAAATGCTTGAGAAGTGCATTAGATTAGTAAGCTATTTTTAACTTACAAGCTTTCTAATTAAACACAACTTTTACAATTTGGTTTGAAGCTATTATCAAGTTTTCAGTAAAAGTATTAATTCCCATTAGGGATTTGTATGTTGAATAGTTTTAAGCACGTTTTAAGATTGCAAATAGTTATAATTTCATTTAAGCATTTATGGTGAAATTGGTCTGGACATTCTAAATATTTTAACAAATATCTAACAACAGTTCCTTAAGTTTTGTGAGATACACTTTAGTAAAGAATATTTAAAAACGAAAAAATCATTAGAAAAAAACTAAAAACTTCAAGGTTATGGTTTTTACTTAACATGAGACACATGAAGAAGCGCTCACGAAGACATACGACACACATGAAAAAGCGCTCACGAATACATACGCAACAAGGTTTGCGTATGCAACAAAGTGAATTTTTAACTAATTTGTCCCCTAAAACATATTATCACTTTGCTTGTGGTCGTGTGTTCTTGTAATATATTTTAATTTGTGAATATTTTTATAATGTCTAGCACCTATATACTTTTTTAAATACAGAATACAATTTGTTCGCTGCACTTAGCAACCAATATGCTCGCACAAATAGAGAGTGTATCATTCTCATGGGACATGATCATTTAGTAAATGGGCACTTGCATATTTGCCACTCTAAACTTGTGATATTATATACTTTTTCAAAACATGCTTAGAAACATTGTAATTTATGTATTGAAACTTGTGTTTTGAGGATATATGTAATTTTTCTGGTGGAGAGGGGGATATATGTAATTCTCACTCGTTTTTTGTTCCAGTTGATATCGTAATCTTAATAAAGAACTCATTTTGGATATTTCTTTTTTATCTTCTATTTGCTTAAACCACAGCATCCAAGGACATGGGAGGCTCAATTTCAAGCTGGTATAAAGGTACATGTACAATGTGCACAATGTACAACACTTATATTAAGTTTTATTTATTTATTTATTTATTTATTTATTTATTTATTTATTTATAGTTATATCTAATTAAATAACTTTATTTAATGTTTATTATCAGACTATTGCTTTGGTTGCGGTTAAAGAAGGTGTCATTCAACTAGGATCCATTAACCAGGTTCACTCTCCATTAGTTGATATTAATAAGGAGATGGATGACTTTGACCTTTTGAAAGTAAAAAATGTGAACATTGTTAGAAAATCCTATGTGTGACACAAAATAATTGATCACAAATGGAACCTAATTACATTAGCAAGTACTAGAATTAAGTAAAGGTTGATGCTTGTTGGATAATTTATTAGGTTTCAATACAATAATAAACATATAAGCAATTCCAAATACTTTATTAATACTATGCATTGTGACACTAATTCTTGGTTTTGCCATTTGTGTTAAAAGGTGATTGAAGATTTAAGCTATGTTATGATGCTAAGAAAGAAATTGAGCTACATAGAGAGCATCCCAGGGGTGTTATTACCACATCCTTCATCCTCATTGTATCCTTATAAATCAGAAGAATACAACATGCCCGAGGCATGGCTTTTAAAGGATGACAACAACAACAACAGAAACTTATTAACAGTTTACAATCAATCAGTTGACATAACTCCTTCGATGAGCAGCCTTGAGGCTCTCTTATCAAAACTCCCTTCAGTCATACCGATTTCTTCATCACCAGTGGAAGCTCCACTGTATGGTGAGGCGGCACCGCCACATTTTGTGGTTGTGTCACCGGAGAAGGAATTGGTGGAGAAGGAAGATGTGGAGATTAAAGATGTAGGAGAGTGTAGTAGTTCTATGTCTTCTTATGACCATCATCACCAACATTTTCAACATCATGATTTAAATGTAAGTAGTTGCATGACCAATAATAGGTATTAATTGATGACGAAAAATAACTTAAGTTAACAATAAAAAGTTAAATTATTTATGTAGTAGTTTAATCATATATTAGTGACTTTTTTCCTTTTATATTTATGTATATAATTGTGTCTATAAATACATAGTCGCACATCAAGTAACCCATTTAAATTAAAAAAAAAACTCAAGTGCATATAAATATACGTACATGTTGTTTAATTATATGGCAAATAATTTGGCTATCTAACCACATAACCGTCTCGTTTTCTCCCTTACTGTGTTTGATTGGAATTTTATGTTATTCCGTAATTCTCTACTAAATTTATTGTTATGTAATGAATGCCACCTACAACTCACTTAACACAAACAAATGTACCTATTGTTAACAAGTTAATAATTTCAAATTATGCAAGTCCAAAATAACATACTATCAAATCAAAACTATCAATATACTAAGGAAAATCAAAACTTATTCAAGTAGCGATTGAGCTACTATACCTACTATTCGAACTCTGTTCGAATGTTTATACAAGTCAAGTAGCCCACTAAATCTACTCGAGAGAAATTATGAGCGTTTTTCATCGAGCTAACGGTGAATTATGTTGGATGAAAATGAAACTGATAGTTTGGAAAGGAAGCTAGTAACTCAAGCGTATAAAATATGTATCTTAAGTTATCGAAAAACTTTTATTGCAAGATTCATCTTTAAGTTTAACTTTTTTCTCTTTGCCAATATTGATCTAGTAAGATTAAATAGCATCCATGTGTTTTTTGATTTAATGCTACATATATATTGCCGTTCAAAAAAATGCTACATATATAAGTATTCAAAGTATCGGCCACATGGCATATTTTATTGGGCGGTAGTAAACCAAGCAACCACAGTCTGCCATGTGACAGGCTGTTAGTTTTATTTCTTTTTAGTCACATTTTAGCTTCCTGAATCAGGTTTAACGTGTCATCCATAGCAAAGTTTCAATCCCTAAGAGCCAAGGTTTTGTTTTTAGTAGGCTAGGTTTCGCTATTCAAAAAGGGGTTGCGGCGTAACTTGTTGACCGTTTACCTGTCTCTTTATTGTAAGTATTTAATATTATGAAATGAAAAGATTTATGTTCTTTTTTTAGCTTTATGTTAAATACATTCAGGTTCTAGGTTTAACAAAATAAAATGAGTTTGATCAAACCTAAAACATTTTTGTTGGCTACCATATGTTAGTAGAGCACAAAAAAACTGGTTCCAAACCTGGTCTAACTATCCTATCCGGTACCGGTTCTGGTACCTACGTGGTAGAGAGTGGAACCGATCCTAACCCGAAAAAACTACCAGTTCAAAACCAGATACGGTTAGTCTTGAACTAATGGTTTCAAACTGGAATCAAACCGGCCAAAAACTGTTGAAACCAAGATACAAGTCAAGAGGCCAACCAAAAACCATCAACAATCCGAACCAAACCAGAATCAGTTTTATCTCAAATCGGTTTTGACTTGAAACCTGTACCTACAGGAACAGGTTTGAAATCAGAACCGAAGCGGGAAAAAAACAGATTTGTGCAATCTACATGTCTGTCTACCAAAAGTTATGCGAACAGGCTTAAAGCCTATGTAATCCAGATCCAACTATCCAAGTATCCAAGTATCCAACCATATCCTTGAATCTTAGCCCATTTTGGTAGGGGGAAAAATATATTGTTTGTAGCCCAGTATGTTTAAGCCTAACCAAACTAAATCTGATTAAGTCATAAGGTAAGTGACTAAATGTAAATGTAAAATCCATTGTTATATAACTATTTAAATTAATTATTTTATGATTCAATACGATATATAAATATTGGAACTAATTTTGTGAGCGTTAGTTAATGACAAAAGTACGTGTTAAAATCTAAGGGGTAACTTTATAAAATAGTAACCAACTTTCAAAAGTGTTTCAATTAGGTAACTCAAGTTTTAAAAGTGTTCTAGTTAGGTCACTCAGTTTTTACATTTTATATAAATTAAAAACCTTAACATGTTTTTTAGCATGTTATACTTTTGGTTTCAATTAGAAAATATTTTTTTCTATCTTTTGATACTGATATGGAACGTTGACGTAAATTTTAGATACCTTTTTTATTTTTTTTTCATAATTAACACGTTTTTTTATTTTTAATATAATTTTATATATTGCAAATTCTAACCACTAC
Organism: Flaveria brownii; assembly: GCA_018326445.1. Taxonomy (NCBI): domain Eukaryota; kingdom Viridiplantae; phylum Streptophyta; class Magnoliopsida; order Asterales; family Asteraceae; genus Flaveria; species Flaveria brownii. Next base: position 10,008 of record BJCN01320753.1, read on the forward strand.
GTCTTCTCCACCGTTACTTACTTGACATAAGAAAATTTAATGATGACGTGATTTGATCATTTGATGGTCCAATTTGAGAAAAATATGCATAAGTGACTAAATTAGAACACTTTTAAAACTTGGTTACTATTCTGTGACATTTTTTAGTTAAGTCAAAGAGAGAATTTTAAGAAATTCTTAGAAGTTACAAATATGTACTTCAGTTAAAAATAATTTGCATATAGTAGTACTTAATAATTATAGATCTTATAATTTTATTCAAAGTCAAGCCATCACCACGTTTAATTAATCTTAGCTTTCGTCTAAACTTTATTAATTAACTAAATTGTAACAGCCGACCACCTAATACCATCAATATTGTCCGTTATGTTCACGAGTAGCTCACGAATTTATTTTTGGTTGGTCAGGTGAAAACTTCCCAGGGAGGTCACCCATCCCTGAATTGCTGTCACCTGAGCACTCTTAACTGTGGAGTTCTGCTATCATCCACAGGCAATGCGCCCAAACCGTGTTAATGATATTAGAGACCATACATGTCTTATGAACCAGGAATCTCTCCTGTTCACGACTGATGTGAGATTTACGTAGGGTGTCACATAAATGATTTTAAAAGGTGTTTTTTTTTGTATTTTTTTTCTTTTATTATGTAAGTAACATTTTTTTATCATATTTCACTAAATAATTACTATATATTTGATTTTAGATCTTAGTCAAAAACTGATAGGCCATGACAGAAAATTTTAGAAGAAAAACCCGTAACAACACGCGGAGGTTATTTCTAGTTTTTATTAAAACTTATTTTAAGTACTTGATAAGTTAGTTAATACTAACACTAGACTATTGGAGACTGAAAATGTGTTTTTTAAAAATAAATTATTTACTGTTAAATAATAAAATTACACAACTACAAGTAACAAATATGGATGTAGGGTATAACATTTATGTTGCTCTCATATTTCTGGTTCTGATATTTATGTTGTCCTCGTCACAAGTATCTTGTATGCTATATGAATTGAGAATTGATACTTGACTTTTTAGTTAGAATAGTAATTGAGGTTAGTTAATGCAACCGATATGTATTTATTTGGGACAAATATATCAAGCGTAAAGCACAATCACTTAGAATCATGAAACACAAACATAACATATTTAACTTATATATTTATACGAGTTAAACGAGTTCACGGTTTATACACAGGTCGGACGGTTGTAAATGAGTTGACGGGTCATATATGATTAATAAAATTGTAAATTCGTTAAGCATGTCAAAAGTAAGTTTGTGGGCAGTAACAAGCGGGCTAACATGTCATATACGACTCAACAACTTCAATTAAAATAGTTGAGCGCTCGACCTATTTAAATTAACAACTTAAGTAGATTTAAGTGAAAACTACTTGTTTGTTAAACAAATTAGATGTTACAACCCAAAACCTAATTATTTCAGTTTAATAATCAAATAATTAGAGTAAAGTTAATAACCTGAATACATATAAAGCTAACTAATTCAACTTAAAATACAATGATATGTTCTTTGGAAATGACAACTTAGATATCTTTATACCTACACTCTTAAACTACACTAATTTTCTAATCAATAAGAAATTTAACTCTGGTCTTGTCACAGTATGCAAAAGCCTCTCCTACTCAGCCTTGCAAGAATAGCAAAAATCATTAATTAAATAAGCAAAATTATGAATGCTTCAAGTGAGGATCTCAAGAAACTAACTTTTACTAAATTGGCTAATTTGACTTGAACCAAGATTTCAACAAAAACCTTATTGGGCCCTCTGCATTCAAGAGAAGCCAGCTCTTTTGGTGAGTGAAATACACATAAAGAAAACACAGTACCTTAAACAATAGTACCCTTTTCAAAGTAAATTACAGATATACCCTTGCTTTCACCCTACCATTATACCAAAACACACTACCACTATAAAAGCCCATTTCAGACCTCCATCAACACACGAACACATCTCTCTGTAAATTCACCACCATAGGTCCATAACAACTGATTCAACTCATCAAGAGAAGCATCAAACAAGTGTTTGCCCCTTTGAATTAGCAGATATTAATTTAATCTGATATTCCGAGGTGGGTATCCTTAAATCTTGAATCTTTCTGAACCTTTTCTGTACTTTTTCTTGAATCATGGTTTTTCTTGAATCATGGTTTTTCTTGAATCAAGATCTGATTTTTATTGCATTTTGTTAGCTAGATTCAATTGGGTTTCTTGTAATTACAACTTATAGCTGTTTTTGTTGATTGTTTATTGATTTCATGAGTTGGGTTTGGATCACAGATTATAATAATTAAATAAAAAACCTTTTTTTCCACCTCTTTACAGTCCACACCTTTTGAAAATACACCAATTTTGATGGTTCTTGAAGCTGTTCATATCTGCTAAAATGCGCCTTCTTTCATCTCTTCCACCCCCTCCTTCCCCTCTTGTTAACCCTCCTCCAACAAATCTAAAAACTAATTCAACTGTGCTTTTTGCTAGAAACATTGTAATTGTGATAGCAATTATGTTTTTTATATGTGGTTTACTTCATTTACTTGTGAGGTATTTGATTAAGAAGAAAAGGTTGTTATCTTTATCTTCAAATTCCCATTTTCAATCTTCAAGATTTCAAGAAAGTGGTATTGAAGATGGTTATGGTGATGGTGATGCATATCAGAGACAATTACAACAGCTTTTTAATCTACATGATTCTGGTTTAGATCAAGCTCTCATTGATGCACTCCCAGTGTTTTCTTACAAAGAGTTAATGGGATTAAAAGAGCCCTTTGATTGTGCTGTTTGCCTATGTGAATTTACACAAAAGGACAATTTGAGATTATTACCTTTATGCAGTCATGCTTTCCATATGCATTGTATTGACACTTGGTTGCTATCAAATTCAACATGTCCTTTATGTAGAGGAACACTTTTCACACCTGGTTTTTCTGTTGAAAATCCAGTTTTTGAGTTTAGTTCTGCAAGGGAAGAGGATGATGACAGTCAAGGGCAATTTGGTAATTTCAAGCATTCTGAGGGTAGTATTTGTAATGAAAAGAGGGTGTATTCTGTTAGACTTGGGAAATTTAGAGCAACAAATGGTGGTAAAAGGGAAGAAAAAGAAGTGGGAGAAACAAGTAATAGCAATTTCGATGCAAGAAGATGTTATTCAATGGGATCTTATGAATATGTTGTAAGAGATTCAGATTTAAAAGTGGAATTTGTTCCTAACAGGGGTGATAGTAGCAGGGGTAGTTTTGGTATTAAAGATAAAGGGCATACTTCAATTGATGGTGGTAGTGATGGGAAGAAGATTAGCAACAGAAGCAAAGGTGAGAGCTTCTCAGTTTCCAAGATTTGGCTTTGGTCAAAGAAAGATCAGAGTCATCAAAAAGGTCAAATTCACTCTATTGCACCAAATAGATAATTCATCTGTGGATGTTAGTTTGCCTTTCATTGCTGCAAATAATAGTCACAGTTGACCATTTTCCAAAAGTTAATAGTTCTTATGAGGTTCTTGATTCATCTTCTTTTATTTTCATTAGTTGAGTGGAGATTTATGTGAATGATTCTTCTTTTCTTTATATGATTCACTTTATTAAAGTTTGCAACATGTACTCATAACTTTGCCCTTTTATCTAGTATTTTTGTGTTTTTTATTGTGAAATAACATGGTTGGTGTATATTCTTGATCTTTCACTCTATTTGTTCTCTTAGTATGGATATCCTTAGAAACAATTACGGGTGGTAATCTCAGCACATTTTTGTATAAACAGGTCAGTTAGTTTATTTCTAATGGGCCAAAAAGATAAAATAAAAAATTAACTTGAAAGCAAAAGGTCAATCTAGGTTAAATGCGCCAGAAAGTCATCAAACATCAAAGGTGTATTTTTTATGCATAAAACATCATAAATCATATTACTCAAATAACTAAACTATTACTAAAACAATGTAATTTTATAAACATATTTGATGATGTTTATTTTTAGAGAAATTGAATTTGTGGACAAAAGTGTTACGGTCAACCTAACCGACCCTATCATGTATGGAATTTTACCTGTTTCGACCTATTACCTAGCATGTCTTATAACTCATCCATCTATTTTGCCAACTCTATAAACAATGAATGTTTGAAGTTAGTGTGTAACCACAAGCAGACCTAAGGCTCCGTGAGGAGATGATACTTAACTTTGGCTTACTAGTGTGATTGTTAGTAGGCCTTAAAAAATTCAAGCTTTAGCCGAACTTGTGTAATTTAATTATTTTGTCCTAAAATTCTAAAAGGATAATAATACGATTAAAAGTAGTTGCTTTTATTGATTTCATTTTTTACCAACCTGTGTTTGATCTGGGTGCAAAAATTTCAAGATCCATCATCTAATATAAGTATAAAATGTGGTTCAAGATAGAATTAACTAGAATTTTGGTGATTTTAAACCACACTAGTCTTATTCATGTCTATGCAAAATGTAACTATAAAATGGGTTCAAGATAGAATTAAATAGAATTTTAGTGGTTTTAAACCAAACCAGTCTTTTTCATGTCTTTGGAAATAACATGATATATGTTCCAAGAGTTATTGTTGGTATACATTATTCTGATTTTTAATTTTTTTTTATTATTTTGTTTTCGAGTGAGTGTGCAATTATGAAGTGGGATCCATGAAAAGGGGAGAGTGAGGGGTATATGATGAGAGGTATTTGATGATTTAACACAAGGGTTGACAAACATTTCATGCCTACATGACTTGTGAAGTTGTGGGTCATAAAATATGGCATCAAATAATTTCTTTAGCCACTATCTTCTGTTTTGTCCCTTGTATGAAATAATTTTGTTAATGGTTTCCTTCTATTTTACCCTTGTGTGACAGAACCATGTCCGGACTTATATTTCAGACTACTAACTTTAATAATGATGATGACAATGACGACGACGACGATGAGTGAGACGATAAAAACACTCAAACAAATATTTTAATTTATAGAAGAACCAATAAATTGTTGAAAATTTGAAGTTTTATAAAAAGATATTTTTAGCATTCTTTTTTTCCAGCTTGTTGTATTATTTTATTTAGTTATAACTACTAAGCAAGATCTTTAGGCCAAATCTACCTTGGGGTCTAAAAGCATAAGTTAAACTTGGGGCTCATTTTTTTTTTTTGAAAAACATAGCTAGCAACCCTTCTCTTTGATCTCATTTGGACCAATAAACAAACAAACAAACAAACAAACCCAGTATATCCCACTCAAGAGCATGGTCAAAGGGACTCATTTGGACCAATAATGATAGATTATAAGTTATAGTTTGTATACTTAAAAAATTTATATCTATATGTGTGTATAAATGATCAAGTATAAATATATAAATGAAAATATTTAAAAAAAATAAATTAAAGTACTCTAAAAATTTGAGCAAAAGATGTTCATTTATGGAAGTATTTAAAATTAATCTTCACTATTTAGTCAGGGGTGTTTGTTTTGTAGATGAAAGACTTAAAAAAAAAACGACTCATGTTTAATCTTTAGATTATCTTTTTTTATATTAAATTCATGTACTTCTATCATATTAGTTTGATATAATGTGAATAAGTCACTTCGGTTTGTTTTTTTACCTCTCACATGTTATGTGAGATGATTTAATATGAATGAATAGGTTACCTAGATTTAACTTTTGAGGGTATTAAATCATAATTTTTTTATGTTTAAACACTAGTTTCAACAACAGTACATGTGAAAGATGTTGGAGAAACTAATCTGGTTAATAACAAAGGAATTTATTTAGTAAACAAAAGTCTTGATCCTTCTCCCAAGAAGAATCAACTTGTTACATAATTGATAGGCTCATAGACATACAGAGAGAAAGAAAGCAACCCTTTACATTAAACTAATAAAAGGACACAATATATTCTCACTCATAGTCTCATGTTTATAAAAAACTGCAATATTGTATAACACTTAATACTACATTAATACTATATTGTAATATAAATGAACTATTCTATCAAGTAAATACAAAAAATTATTAAGATATGTTGGCAAAAGATTATTTAATCATCATACTTGTTTTTTGTTTTATAGTACCCGTTAAGAGTTTTGCCAATACCATTTACTTTGACACACATAGTATTGTTTTTATATACAATTAAATATAACAATCGGTTTTTTATCAAAACCGCAACTAAAATGTTAAATCATTTTTGAATATTATTTTGTTCATCATACACTAGAGCACTACTTATTCTTGTCTCCCTCTTCTAATTATAGCTTGCACAAAACAACGTTTGCTCATATTTGATGTGCATTGTTTTAAACTCTTTATTTTCTTCTTAAAGTGAAGATTATAACATATTGATGACTCGTGAATGATTGCTATAGAAACATGGTTTATGATAAATCTGAAGAAAATTGTGGTGAAGAAATTGGTCATTAATATTGATACATAAAGCTAACCACAAACTAAAATATGTTATTGTTTTAGTTTTGGTTTCGGGTTCTGCTAGTAAAACCAAACGCTACCTAAATGCTAAAACACATCCCAAAATTAAAAATGAGGCAATCATATATAAACCTTTAAGAGCTTGTATACCTAACTAAATATACTAATATAAAAAAATATCTATAAAACCATTTAAAGTTTAATATTCACTCATTTAATTAAATACAAAATCTTTAATCTGATTATTGTATTTTTTTTTCCTATTACACTTACAAGAGCATATATTTGTTCATAATGTACAAAAACCACTTTCCAAACGACTATAGCTTATAACTCCAAATTACATGGGAAAAAGAGAAAATAAATAAAAAAGAACAACAATAGAACCAAAAATTGCACAAAAAGCACCAGTTCATGTATGGTCTTCACAAGTCACGGGGGAAATTACTGATTTGCCCTTCCTCCAACATATCTTTGTTATTCAACTTGTAGCTTATACGAATACGCATGATAAGTGATTTCTGATGAAAACAAAGTACAAAATAAAAAATCATATGAAATGAAGAAAAATGGAACAACAAACTTAATCATGCGGGCCAAGCCTTGTTAGCTAGTCAAGACTGATCCGCTAAAAACTCGAAACCCGAACTGAGACAAGGTTAAACAAGCTCAAGAACGAGCTCAAGTCAAATTAAAACTCTTTAAATAAACTAGCTTGAGCATTTGCTTCATATACCGAGTCACGAGACTACACGAGCCACTGTTTATGTACAAATAATAAAATATATATTTTTTTAATATATTAAATTTATAATTACATAATAATTATTATTACATAAGATTATGATGAAAATACTAAATAAATATATTTTATATTATACGTATAGAAAACTCAAAGCTAGAGCTCTCGATATAGAGCTCTAATCAAGCTTGAGTAATCTTAATTAAACAAACCTAGCTTGAGCTTAGGCTAGCTCGGACTAGATACACCCTTAAAAAAAAACAGTGATATCATATGCAATTTTATATGTGGTTCCACAACTCACACTAAGGCATTCCCCAAAATTAACTATGGTCATTTTTATGTGGTTCCACAACTCACACCAAGGCATTCCCCAAAGTTACCTAGTAACTAAAGGCAAGTTCAACATGTTTACTTAAAATGTGTCCATTAGGGCTATAACTTATATCCAATTGGTCAAATAACAAACTAGAAATAAGAATTAAAATTAAAAGAAAAAAGATAGAAAGAGGTTGAAAGTTGTGAAGGGTATTCTATGCTTGCAACCTCCTAAAACGTTTTAAGATTATATTATTATTAATATCACAATTTTAGTAACCGTATTTAATAAATTAATTATTTAAAAAACAAAAAGGAATTAAAAACAAATTTTAGCGGTTAAATCTCCCTGACCTGTTTTCAACATTCAACTATTATGAAGTAGCTTTGGCCATTTAACACCTAGTTTTTACCAGTGATGAGAGAAAAGACGAGGAAGTGATCTAGATCCTGTTTATTTGAAGGTCTAATGAGTTACTGGTAATAAATTCTCATGGACACCCAAAGCAGAAGAAAATAATATAAAGACGGACCACGTATGTCCAAAAAGGGATATTTCATAATTTGTAGAACATAAAGCAGGAGTATCATATTATATGTTTAGAAAAAGATCGGATGATAAAATGCAGCCTTTAAAAATAAAAAAAAATAAACGAGGAAGAGTAGTGAATACCTTGCCATGTTGATTGTTGGTAACTCGTAATTTTTGTGTTATTGACCCGTTACCACTTCCAGGAAGAGTGTTACCGCTAGCAGGCTCTAAATGCAACTGAAGGAACTGTGGATTGAAAAATACATCATATAAATACAAGCTGAGATGCGCTTAACTTCCGAAAATACACGTAACTAGAGGTGCTAAGTTCATATTAACAAAAGTTTAGTCAATTTGGGTTATGTATTATCACAAAAGGGTATGACCAAAAGAAATGGGTCAATGCCAGGCGCCAGCTAAAGTGTGCCTTTTCTGCATAAAACCTCCTAATCATTCTATTCAAAAAACTTAAAATTTTGTTAAGATACACACACTTTGTAACCATATTTGACAGATTTTGTTTATTAAAAAGGTTAAAAATTTGGAGAAAAAATGTTTCAATTCAACCCAACCTGCCCGCCCATTTGCCAATTCAACATGTCAATACTGTCCCAAACAAATACAACATTCTTAATTCACAAATTAACATCCAGAACTTTGATAGCATTGATTTAACAAGTTTCCTTGATTTAACAGGACGACGGAGAGATACACAGCGATGTAGCCCACCGTGTGCGATCAGGATGGTGCAAATGGAGAGCAGCATCAGAGATTTTATGTGATAAGAGGTTTCCAGCAAAACTAGAGGGAAAGCTATACAGAGTGGCAGCACGTCCAGCTATGTTATACGGAACAAACTGTTGGGCCATAAAGAAATCGCACGAGAGACAAATAGAGGTCGCAGAAATGATAATGCTGAGGTGGATGTGTGGACACACAAGATTGGATCGGATAAGGAACAACATGTTTCTCCAGAGCCTAGAGGTGGCTTGTATCACAGATAAAATACGACTGGGAAGATTAAAGATGGTTTTGGGCACGTGAAGAGAAGACCGATGGCAGCACCTATTAGAGCAGTAGAGAACATCAACTTAGAGGGTAGGAGAAGTAGAGGAAGACCTAGGTTGACTTGGGACGAGATAATTAAGCGAGATATGGTAGACTTGCACCTCTCCGAGCACATGATCGAGGATATGAGTGCGTGGAGGCGTAGAATTAAAATTAAGGACTTTTAGTGGGTTCTGTGGGTAGGAAGGGTATACGGAGGCATGATGCGGGACCCCTCGCGTGGCATGAGGTGTAGGCATTTCCACATCTACCCTTTATAGGTGTTACATGTCGCTAATTTGTTGTACGCACTATCTAAATCTTTATGTGATTTTTACCTATGTGTTGTATGCTATATATCATGATTGCTATTGTTATTGCCTTTGCTATCGAGTCGGGGGTCTATTCGGAAGCAGTCTCTCTATCTCCTAAGATAAAAAAAAGACTCGCCACCACCTACCCCTCCCAGACCCTGCTCTTGAGTGTGATATACTGGGTATGTTTGTTTGTTTGTTTGTTTGAGGGACAATTTAGATGATTGACCAATACTCAAATACTTCTACTAAAGTATACGCACAACCAAATATTGTGAGGGAGAGAGTAGTGGAGTACTCTAAGTGAATTTCGTAAATTGACAAAATACCCCTAACATTAAAGTTTTTGTCACACCTAGAATTGTAAGATGACAAAAAAGGTATAAGTTTTCCTCACATCTAGAGATGTAAATTGACAATATAACAAACTACCCTCAGCGTTTAAGTTTTCGTTACAATCGCATCAAATGCCAAACATGTCCATGACTCCACTCAAGTATGTTTTGACAGCCCATGTATATTTGATTCTTTTGATAGATTCAGGGTCTATTTTTATGTCAATTTGCAAGCTATAGTTATGTACTCCACTTCTACAAATGGGTGTCAAAAAAAGAACACAGGAGCTTTTGAGACAATCTCTTTTTAGTTTATGGTTAGGAAGTAGAAACACTTGTAAAAAAACTAATAATATCCGAAAAGCCAATTAAAATCTGAATCTAACATTTAGTTAAGCTAATATGTAGCTTTACCCCACAAAAAAGGTTAAAATCATGTGAATAAACATATTTCCCCCTTACCTTTGGCACTGCTGCCTGGAAGATGAAATCTGTATAGATGTCAGAGGACTTATTTGTAAAAGTTGCCTCAATTTGAGTTACTTGTGGGCTTCCGGGTTGCTTAGAAAAATTGAAAATTAGGCTCAATGAATTGCTCTCAAATGCAACCACTGGTGGATAAGCAGGACCGTCATCTTCTGTTCACGAAATTAATGGTTAAAAATTACCAAATGATTTAAAAAAAATACTCCTTAACCCAACTTGAGTTAAACATTAAGTGGAGTCTTTTTGGTTGGACAGAATGGAATGACAAATGAATGGAATAAGTCATTACGTGTTGTCATGTTTGGTTGACCTATAGGAATGGAATTGCCATTCAAGTATATTGTTTTGTATGTCACACATAAGAATTGAAATAAGTTGGGAAACAAAGATAAAAATGTACTTGAATTGAATTTTGTTAACATTACGAGATACTTAAATAACAATTTTAATGGTTTCATATTGAATGTAAATATGTGTATATATTTTAGTCATATGCAAAATTTAATAAGAGCAAGATTTGAAAAACCAATGGCTTTTGAAGTATGTGTGACCAAGTCCGTGAACTTTATTTTTCCATTATGTGTGACCAGGTCCATGAACTTCATTCCATCCCATTAACAACAGCCATAATTCAGCAAATGGGAGGAATGGTTCATTTTAATCCTTTCTGTCAAACAAATATTTTTCTCATTCCGTTGTAACAGTTAACTCCATTCCAACCTCCATTACTGCAAACCTAACACATCATAATACTTACTAGGCACTGTAGGGATAGGACCGAATCCATCTAACAGGCCCATAATGGATGATGCAGATGTGCTTTGTGTTGAGGTCGCCATAGGTGATGAAAGGTTATTTAAAGCATTAACTGAAGTTTTATTAGCATCTTGACTTATCGATAATATATCAGCTGAAGACCCGTTTTGAGCAGGTGGTGACCCGGTTGACAATAAATCCAGCAGAACATCCGTCCCATTTTTCTGTGGCTGACTTGTACCTGAAATGATACAAGTAAACATAATAATTATTATAATACTAAAAAGTTAATAAATTATCCAGCTTTCAAATAGAACAAATGCATTAATAATAAAGGACGTGCGTCGTGCTTAACATTAGCTCCCGCTTTGTGCAGGGGCAGCGGAGGGGGCGGATCGCTTTGCGATCTGATGGACAGAGCCTTACTCTACACTTTACGCAGGAGGCTGTTTCTCACTGCTTGAACCCACAACCTCAATCCAAGGCCCACCCACATTAATTCATAAATGATAAAAACCTCAAAAATATTCCTATTCAAAAACTTAAATTATTGTTGACATGCATAATGTTGTAATCATATTTCCCTAAATTAGAAAAAAACTGTTTCCTTGCCCCGTACTAAACTGTTCCAACCAGTAACCTAAATTACCCCACTTTTACCCAAAATCTTTCTATTCAAAAGATTAGATTACTGCTTAAATACTATTAATGCTTATAATCATATCTGAAATTTTAATTATATAAAAGAGATGAAAATTTTTGAAAAATAAAGATTCCGAGGGAACTCAAGTGACCCGACCCTTCGACTAGCAACATAATTTACCCCATTTGACATGAAATTGTTCTATATGAAAAATCAGATTACTATTGAAATACAATAACGTTTGTAATCATATATGACACTTCGTACATTTTGTAAAAAAAAAACTAATTTTTTGGACAGAAACTCTCATGTTAACCCATCTGATTTCGATCAGTAACAAAATTGACCCATTTTTGACAAAAATCTAACAAGAAAAAAATCTAACTAGACGTGTTACCAACCCATCCATTTTGCCACCTATAGCATTAATATACAATATTTTCAGAGAGAAACCTAAAGAGCTTTCACAAGTACTCAATATAACCTGCTTGAGATGTAGCTGACAAGATATCTCCACCAATTAAGTCCTGAAGAAAATTGGGACCTGAAGAATTTTGTGGTGCAGGTTCATCTGCACTTAAATCAAGCAAGTCTAATAAAGGGGCATCAGCGGTTTTGGGAACACCATTTGGAATCTGAAGTGGGTTGCCCTGTGAGGTGGAAACAACAGCTGGCAGAGAACCAGCCCTCCTTCCACTGTAAGTGGCTTCATCAAGAACTGGCATCCTCTCAACCAGGGCCGACCTTGAAATCGATTACAATTGTAAATATGTTGGCTAAAAATTACGGATACATCACCGCCATGTCAGAAAAGAATCAAAATTGGTCAACACTACTGTATGGATTACCATAAATGTATTCTAAACTTTTGGTTTTATCAAATCTTTTGGGAAGTTAAATTGGTGTAATCTGGTCAAAAAATTGGTTGTCTACTTATCTAATAAATTCGATCAAAAAATTTACTATTCATGCCAAAAAAGCAATCGAAGTTTCAAAATTTTGATTCAATGCAGACTTCTAAGTTAGCCATTTTCCAGGCGCCAATCAGACATGTCAACTTGGTCAAAGTTATGAGCATGTCATCAGAAAAGTATAACCTGATCAAAGTTACTGAAATCAATGTTTATGAAAGTTTGGAAAATTATTTTCAAAAATATTGGAATTTTAAAGGTTTTCTCGGGGATACCAAGCAAATGCCAAAGCAATAATGACTAGAAGAAGATGGCTGCATACCTTATATTTTGATGTTTTTCAATTATGGAATCAAACTCAGTTGATCTCTGCTGCAGTTCAAGCAGAAGGCTTCCTTTAGATTGATTGACAATGTCTTTGATTCTCCTAAAAATAACAAACTATGACATCAGCATATCTACAGGTTCACACCAACACTACAGCAACGAGACAAGTGGTTCAATACTTCCAACAAAAACAGTGGTGGGAAGATAGGCTGCCAGGCAGGTGGATTGAAACAGGTGCAACGTGCCTTTTTTATGGGTCAAAACAGGCCGGGTCCGTTTGGGTTTGACTTGCAAAGAGCTTTATGTCCATTTCGTATAAGATGTGTGTGTGTGTGTGTCATTAATTTGTCATTTTGTCATAGAAACCATACATTATTATAATCCAAAACCTTGAACAAAATGATTTAGGAGGTTGTATGCATTAAAAATATACACTTTAAGCTACTCAAATAGCTTTATGTCCATTTCGTAAAGAAACTGAGAGTGATTTGTATTAACAGATGTGTTTACAATGACAATAACCTCCTCTATATATAGAGGGGGAAACCCTAATCTAGGGCCCATGGGCCTTAACAGATATTAACAATGGGCTA
>BJCN01320757.1:0-17461 GCA_018326445.1 Flaveria brownii
CAACGCACCCTATACGCCGCGTATGGACCCATACGCGGCGTATAGGGTTCAGGGGTGTTGATTTAAAATGAGGGGGTGTCTAAATAAAGGGACCCTAATTTAATTCACACTAACAAATCTACGTAAATTTAACATAGACGGTACTCAAGCTCTTAATCTCACATAACATAGACGGTACTCGACGGTACTCGAGCTTTTAATCTCACATGAAGCATCACTACTCTGACTATAAACGATATTGTCATTAAACACAACCCCCACCCAAAGAGGCAGTATTAGTATTGTAGTCCGTAGTTTTAAGCCGTGTTACAATTGATAACTTTAATAAGTTACTTTAATAAAAATAATGTATAAGTGTAACACATGTCCTATAATATGGATATGTAACATAATGCTTATATAAGTTTATAAATACATTATGTTATCTATTATTGTATGAAAGCTTAATACCTTAGAATATTTACAATTCATTCCTTATCCTTATTCTTAAAATTAAATTAAACATCAATACTTATTATTTTTTTAATTAAATAATATTTTTTATACCATTATCATTATTTTTTCTTTATTATCCACTCACAAACACTTTAAAAAATATTAAAAATTTATAAGAATTAAAAGGACCGTTGGGACAGTGTTTTGGGTCTTTCAGGTTAGTTTAGAGTAGTCTGGGGTTGCATTTTTAGTGTTTTGGATGTTTCAGGATAGTTCACGGTACTTATGAAGTATCAGTGTATGATTAGTGGAGTTCCGGGATAATCCAGAATATTTAGCGTAGTGCACTCTCCTCCCTTATTGTTTCAAATGATTGTGTTTTCTCCGGAGCTTAAAATAATAGATTCCAGTACAATATTTGTTGCGTGATGTGCAAGCTAGGGAGGAAGATGTGGTCTGGTTGAAGATAATTTTAGGTCTGGAAAAGATGCTAGCTTCATCATGGGCCAGGTGTCCACATTACATCCGTTCTTTGGCTTGATCCTCGTCTTTTTCTACTTTTTCGCCTTTTAAGATTTAACTTTTTTGCTTTTTATATTCCATCCTTACCAACATAAATAAACTTTAGAAGTTTAAATCTTTTGAATAATATGTTTTTTAAGTTGTACTTTATGCCGTTAATATGCGTCTAATGTTTAAATTTTAGTGGGTTTGTAAAAAGTGAGAAAAAACTAAAAAATATGTGAATTATTATTATTCATTAGATCTTATATTCAATGTCTAAGAAAATTTGGTGACATTATGATATATAATTAAAACTTTAAATAATTGACTGATGGTATTTTAGTATTAACAATATTTTCAAGCTCCACCTTTTTTAACCACATTATCCATAAAAACAAGTATTTTTTATTTTTTAAACGGATATAATTTTGATACATAAAAGAGGTTTTTTTACGTTATTTTTAGCTCATTGTGTAATAGTTGTTAATTTATCGTGTGATATGAGGTCATTCTTTAATATTAATCAGATCATGTGGCTAATATTGACCATTTTGTTATGCATTGTGTTTTTTAAAAATTATGATTTTCGAATAACATAATGCTAAATATATAGTTTTTTTATGTTTTTCAGGTCGTTATGTAATCCTGATCAGGTTATTGTGCAATCCTTATCAATCAGCTCATTATGTCTATTGTTAATTATCGAGTATAGTGCTAGTCATTGTGTTACCCATTATGTATAATGTTAACCAAGTGTTTTTTAAAATAGTAATTTTCAAATAACACAATGTTGAAAATGTAATTTTTTTATGAATTTTCTAGTTTATTATTTAATATTGATCAGGTCATTGTGTAATTCTCTTTAAGCAGCCCACTATATCTATTGCTAATTATCGACTCTATTGTTGGTTGTTATGTTACCCATTGTAGCTAATGTTAACTATTGTATTATGCATTGTGTTTTTTAAAATGATAATTTTTAAATAACACAATGCTAAACATGTAACGTTTCATGTTTTTCAGTTCATTATGTAATCCTAATCATGTAATTATGTAATCCTCGCCAGGAAGTTCATTGCGTTTAGTGCAAACTATCGAGTCTAGTGCTGATCATCGTATTACCCACTGTGTCTATTGTTAATCATTGTGTTATCATTGTGTTTTTTATAATGAAAATTTTTAAATAACATAATAATAAGAAATTTAAACTTTTTACGGTTTAAGTTCATCGTGTATTATTCAACAAAATTATGTAATCCTCATCAATTTAGAGTTCACAAAGACATGAAGAAATTACACAAACGAGTTAAAAAAAACTTTGTTTTTTTATATCAAAACTATATGCGTTTTAAAGATTAAAAAAAACTTGTTTTTATGGTGTAATTTTTTTAAATGTAAAACTTATGATTGTTTAAAAAAATGTGTAACTTGAGAAATGGAAACATTATCAATTTTATCCCTAGCCAAATTTTAATCAAAAGGATGTCTGTCAACATACTAATCATTTTTACACTTTTTAGTTTTAAAATACTTCGTATTTGAACGTTTTCCAAATTTACTATTTGATGTTAAATTTTAATATAATCGTGGAACTCTCTAAACTTATGTAATTAGTTTTTCGTATACATGTAAATACTTATAATATATACATCCATATTAATTTATCAGCAAACACATGAAAGGCCCGATTGTTTAGCTAGGGGTTGTACGACACCCATGGAATAAAACTACAAGTATGTATATTATGTAATCTCGAGTGACACTCAAAATTTTTTGACATTGACCATCAAGAAATATTTTACGACCACCATCAAAAAAATTAATTAAAGTTTTAAAATTGTAAAAATATTAACCAATAAGTTATTAAAAAAATTTAGTAAATGTAATTCTATCGTAAATAAATCGTTATGTAGACCGTTACCCCACCCAAACTAAAAAGATTAAACCACCTCAGTTTAAACATTGAAGCCATTAATTTATTACTCAATTCGGCAATTTGTTGTACTCCTTTGAGAGAGTGAACATGAGTGATTTAGCAGGGGCGTAGAATACTGCCCCTGACACCCCGAAGATTGGGAGGGTCATGAGATTGAGAATGAGATGTGAGTGTGATCACAAACGTTACCACTTGTACATCGTTACATCTACGATGATTAGGCTTACTCCACGCCTTGGGCTTGGCTGCGTGGGTAACACAGGAACATGGCCTTGCAAGCACCCCAATTAATAATTTTTAATGGGCGCTAATAAAAAAAGTTATTTTTAATAGGCATTTGCAAAAAAGAAAAATAAACAATTCGTGTAAACCTAAACCTCAAAGTGAGAAATGAGGATTTAATACAAAAGTTTGAGAAATGAGGATTCAATTTGTTTATTCGTTATACCATCTAATTGATCGATTGACAGTTGTTGCTCTTGGTGATTTCAGTCAAAAGATTTAAGGTTTGATGGAATTACCCAAACAAGAAGAATCGCCTAATCAATTTATTTAAAAATAAAAAATTTCGTAACTAACTATGCTATTGATAAGATACAATATTATACGAGAATAAATAAATAAAAATATTATATTATGCTATCTATTTAAAAAGAAATGAAATGAACAGTATTTTCAGGAATCCAGACCGTTCATTTCTAATCCAGTGATGATTGTTGTGCTTTCTTTATCAGCATGAGTCATGTTTCTATTTTGCCTTGTCTTGCCACGCGTCTATGAGACAGAACCAGGTTCACATGTTTCTTTTTGGTTATGCCACGCATCTAGGAGAGATAAACAGGTGTATGCAAGGGATTTAAAACTGTTTCTCTTAACACTGCACCATCATTTTAATAGTATTCACGTATAGACCACCAGCGCTACCGCCATTGAGGGATCCGACTGTTATTCCTGCTTTTTTTAGCAGAGAGAGGAAGAGGGAACCGCCTACCAGTGGTGTCGGTGCTTTCTGGGACGTGGCTGTTGACGGTCACCATTATCGACTCCATTGCAGGTTCTCCCCCTCAACAGGTATGCCATCTGATCTGCCTGTCCCTCGATTTTCAGGTACTACTGGTTTATGTTTCTCTGCAATTGACTTGTGGGTTCCATTTTATTAGGGTTTTTCGGGGTTATGGAAAGAATTGGCTTCAATTTGGGTTGTTGGCACTTGATTTATGTCTCTGTTTTATTGTTTTTGAATTGTTAATGGGGTACTTCTGTTGTGCGGATATTGATTCGAGTGTTTGTGTTAATATTATTTATGTCTCTGTTTTATTGTTTTTGAATTGTTAACTTAATAAAAATATAATTTTTAGTGTTTTCTTTCTTTTAATAAAGCATGATACAGTAGAGAGACCAAATAGCTTTGAATTGATCAAGCACAAAATAGCTCTGAAGGTTACCAAGTCATTTATGCATAGAAGGATCGATTCCAGTAAACTGAACCACTTAAGAGCTGATTTGATACACAAATTCAGTAAAAAAAAAAATTAGACAGGTTAAGACACTTCTAGCTATGATTATGAGGTTAGTTCCTTAAAAGGAATTGTTTCCTTTTTTGTTTGAATTTAGAAGGAATTTTGTTATATATGTTCTTGATTTATAAAATGTTATAGGTAATTAGTGTGTAGAGCATATTTAAAGTATGTAAAGTTTTTTATGGTTTTGCTTTTGGAACAACTTTACGGGTTTCTATAGAAGGATCAAGGATGGTTTAGAAAACAATGTTGGGATAACATGTACCTTGATGCCCAATGTTGGTGTTTTGCCGACGAAGCAAATGGAGCTTCTAAAAGTTCAGATTTTATATAAAAATAAAAGTTAAGTTTAAACAACATGCAACTACATGGTAATGGTAAAGAGAGGGAAGTTGAATTGCAGGGATATAAAGGTTCAAGTTCTATATTTTTCTATTTAGTTGTGTTTGGGTAATAAATGTTTTTCATGTATGTTTTTCTTTTCATTTATAGATTGTCCAACGTAAAGTTCACATCGTCGAACCTAATCTGCATGGCTTAGGCTGGGTATAAAGAAATAGTTATTTTAGATTCTTATTTTCCAAAATTGTTTGAATGCAGAGAGATGCAAGCTATGGATGGTTTAGTTGCCATATTTTAGTTTTGTTGATTTTGTATAT
The DNA here is from genome assembly GCA_018326445.1 of Flaveria brownii. Classification (NCBI taxonomy): domain Eukaryota; kingdom Viridiplantae; phylum Streptophyta; class Magnoliopsida; order Asterales; family Asteraceae; genus Flaveria; species Flaveria brownii. Next base: position 5,055 of record BJCN01320757.1, read on the forward strand.
TAATCTCATCTTCTTTTTTTGCAGATTTTGTGTTGTCAAGCAACGGTGCATGACCTTAGATGAGATGGAGTGGATTGATAGATGTAGAAATTATTCAAGTTCAGAAAAGAATTTCGGATTGGATTGATTTGTATTGAAGTTGTTCTGCATTTTGTTACATCTATTTGACTTATTCATTATTTATAGTGAAAAGGAAGAAATGTATGTGATGAAAGAAGTGACTTAATTTTTTGATGATGCATGTCGAAAGCATGCCCATGTATTGAAAATGTTAGCTACTTATAACCCTCTCATGTGTTGAAAATAGTTAACTACCCCATGTATTGTAAATAGGTGTTTTCTCTTATATAACGTCTTTGCGCATAGTGATTGCATTTAAAAAGTAGTTAAACCCGCCGCAAAGCGCGGGATGTATCTACTAGTTATCTTAATCGTTACAATGTAAAATAATTTATTTGATAATCATTACAATGTAAAATAATTTATTTGAAAGAATAATATAGACGTTTGTTAGTGGTAACTGGTAGGTATAGTAAATGTTGAAACAAAAAAGGTTTAATTTCCAAAAATAGAGCAGAAACCCATAAAACAATACATACAGCATGAAATAAAAAATGCATACAGCATAAATCATTCATAATTTAATTCTTTAACTTTATTAGTTTACAGTAATTTAAATATTTGGTACCGGATATTTGCTTATGGAATTATGGCTGAATAATAAACCATACCAGGACACACTACCCATTAAAATAATATAGTCCATCAGCAATCGATTAAAAATCATAATAATTTGTTCATTTTTTTTCGTATTAACAAAGTAAATTAGAAAACAAAATCAAGCTTTTCTGTCGATTAATAAATTTATCTATTGGCTTCAAAATTAATTAGACTATTTTCGTACAAGAGAAGTACATTTCAACTTGAAGACATCGTTGTGTCTGGACTTCATTAAGAAGTTAAATATATAACTATGCAGTAAAGGAATAGTCATTCGTCTTCGTTCATTTAACTTTAACCAAACAAACATGAATACTTACATGAACGAGTTTTTTTGGTTTGCTTGTTTGTTAAGATAATAAATGTGTTTCCGTGATACTTGTTTGTTTATTACTATTCTAAACGGGCGTAGTTAAACACAAACGAACACTAATGTAAAGTAAATGATCATATCCAAATTAAAGTCTAATTGCGATATGATTGTTTCTGAATTTACATTCCTGAACAATAAATAAGAGTGAGAATCTATATGAACATAAACGAATCTAAGTCGACAAACATAAACAAAAATAAATAAACATACACAAACAAATGTAAATGAATGAATACAAACCAACTTCCACAACATATATATATGAACGAACCATATATGTGTTAATATTCGTTTCTTTATTAAATCAAATACATGAGCATCCTGTTGATTCGTTTGTTGGGCATGATTCCTTTATTGGGCTTGATTTTTCTATTGACACAGCAAAAAGCTCACTAAAAATTTGGATCGAGAAAAAAAATTGGATTTTAGTAATTAAAACTATTACTTATTTGATGATAATAATCCATAATAATCCATATTATTGATTTTACCGGTAATAATCCCAACTATCATTGTTATTACCAACAACTTGGTAGTACCAGTAGCATAATTATCATACATTCACATTTGATTTATACTTATTTCAGGCTTGATTTAGTTTATATATATTTTTTTCATTTCGTTTATATTCATTATTGTATTCGAAATCGATTTGAAATCAAGCATAAATTTTTAATAATTATTTTACTGGGATTGTTTGTTATAAAAATGAAACTTGTGATTGTTACCAGCCAAATTAAAAGTATGGATTATTATCGACAAATGAGTAATAGTTTGAATTATTAAAATCCAATTTGCCTTTTAAAAAAAGTACCTGTATGTCCTTACAAGTTACAAAAATTAAAACTTCATGAAAAAATATCATGTTTGGTTATGGTTACGAACTATTTTTTTGTGTGTGTGTGTTGGGTATGCATCCATTTAAGAGAGGCAAATAAGGGCGAACTAGAGAAGTACAGAGAGGAAAACACAAAAGTGTAAGAGAATGTAAAAAAGATATGAAGAGAAGATTTGCCTGTATTCATATATTTTAACATACAGGTTAAGGTGTGCTTAAGTTATTGTTTTTAAAAAACAAAGTGCACCAAGATACATTCAAAACATTGGTCAGGTACAGTCAAGCACTCGATAGTTCGATACATGTTTTTCACATAAAGAGGAACTCGAGAAAAAGCAAACATCGCTTCATATTTCTCTTAAGACCCTATATGGCGGGGAACATGACAATACACTATAAAAGAACTAACAACCTTGATATGTCAATGTCTTACGTCTAGACATGGTTGGATGATATCAGGCGCAATGTGTAACACAATATACCACCCAACTCCGTTTAGACACCCCGCATAAACATCAAAAGGGAACCAACTAACCGCAATCCACCGATTCAACCGTCTAACGGATAACTGTGGATTGTGGAGACATTTAGAGATAAACCTTAAATTTACACATTTAGAAGATGAATCACACATATAGAGACAAGCTCTAGATATGAAAACACTAGTTTAAGATGCACGTGCCATCACAACCCCAAATAAAATGTGACTAGACTTGACCTAACATTTGATAAATGTCCAATAATGATAATGTGGTCATCACTACCAATGGCTTATATAGGATCCTAATAAATAGACACCCACTTTTTTAAATCGACACCTCCCTATACGCCGCGTATGGGTCCATACGCGGTTTATAGGGTCAAATGCACTGAAAACGAGGAAAATTTAGAGGGGTGTCAGGGCTATACGCCCCATATAGCCCTATACGACCCCCCCTATACGACAGCTATACGACGCATATAACTAATTTCGACACTGACTATAAGGAAAAAATTAGGGGGCTGTCAGGGGGTTATACGCCCCGTATAGGGCTATACGACCCCCCTATACGACGCGTATGACCCGTATAAAAATTTTGGGGTGTTGATTTAAAATAATGGGGTGTCTATTTAAAACGACCCAAAATATATTACTTGCTACTTCATACATATTTTCTAAATTGATTTGTGATTACGAGACTTACTTGAATCAAGGATTAGGGTTTCTGAAACAAACATAAACAGCGGAAATTAACCAATATGCCAATCTACCAACACCGTAACTCTGATTAAATTCTTGGAAATACAACTTTTGCATCTTATAGCATTTCTTGATGCTACTGTAGTGTTTTTATCACAGTAGAATTACAAAACTACCCCACAAAATCATGAATCAACTGACCTCCAAAATGCTGTCTAAACTGATGCTCATGCTGCTGCAACTGCTGCACGTGTTCCGCGTTCTGCCAGAGTCCTAAAGTCAGCGACACGGGCCCAACTCCACCCGTCTCAAACGTGGTTCGAGGGTAGGGCATCATGGTTGAATAGGGCTGGTCCATGGTGGTTTGATGAATCTGATTATAATCACACCTTGACCGTTTCTCATGGTCCCATAGTTGCTCATTTGGTTCATTTGGATCATTTATCATGGTCAAGGCTCCAGAAGTCCTTAAACGCTCAGGTTGCAGCTTGTTTGTCGTTGAGCCCATGTCCACACGGCTCGTGTCTTGACCATCAGCTAGAGGTTTGTTTGGGCTAGAGTCTGCTAAAGCTTTAGTTTCAAGGGTATGGATTTCTTCCACCATAGGCTTCCAAATGCGCACTCGCGCGTTTATGAACCAGTTTGAAACCTAATGTAATGTACAATAAAAGCATGTTATTTAGATCACATTCTTTGTATAAAATCCTTTGCATACAACCATTTATAACTTACAAATTTTGTTGCATATGAAACCTTGTACTAACCTGATTTCTAGTTAATCCTGTTTGAGTTGCCAACATATGCTTGTCGGCATCTGAAGGATACCTGGACAAAATCATATTAAAAAAACATACATCATATAAGTACATATGTAAATTTGAGAGAAGATTTCACAGAATAATAAACAAGTCTTAGAAGTGTTCTAATAAGGCTACTCATATTTTAATTTATTCCAATCAAGTCACTAATATCTTTATTTGTCCACTAAAGTTTCAGGAGTGTTTTGATTAGATCACTAAAATTTTTTGCAATTTTTTTTAATAATTCACAAATTTTCTTATACAGATCAATTTTTTTATAAATCTTGTTAATTTTTTTTAAATGTTATGCAATTTACAATGACCTAAAGGGATTCTGCTATTCAGGTTGAATATATAGGATTGGAACATCAAAGTAAACTTTACTGACCTGATTGGGACAAAATAATTTATGAGTGATCTAATTAGAAGAATCCCGAAAGTTGATTACTATTTTACAAAATTATCACTAAATTTGAAAATGCAAGTAACGTAAAGATCCATAATAGAGAGAGCATAGGGTGTTACGGGTGAAGAAAATGGTCAAACAACCAAGCTTTCAACACTGAGACCGCGCGTTCAGGAAGGCCTCGTTGAGGCCGCCACACAGGTGGTTGGTTTCCAAAAAAGCTCGTTCCGCCACTAGATTTCCCATGAAAGTTATGGTCCATAGACCTCAAGGAATCAGTAGTGTTATTAGCATCATAAGTTTTGCTTGAAGAACACAAATCTTCAAAGGTTTTCTTCATTTGTGTGAGTTGGTCAGAAATGGCAGTCTTCACAAAGTGAAAGTGTCGTGAAACCGACTTTAAAGCCAGAGAAACGTAAGGTGTTGATGACGTAAGTCCAGCAACTGTTTCGAATGATGATATCACCATTTGCATCTGTTGATGATACTGTTTGTATTTTTTGCATACCTTTTTGAAACATAACAAAACCATCAAAACATTAAGGTGAAAGTCTTAACACACCGTCTGGCATATGATAGTTCCAGTGACAGTTCATTCAGTAAGAATGTAGACTTTATGCGCTTGTAACTAAAAGTTTGATAACAAACAAACAAAGAACGTGGAACACTAGAATACCAACTTAAAGTTTCAATCTTTATTATGCTACCACTATAATCTGGGAGAAAAGAAGATAAATAACACAAAGAACGTGGAACACTAGAATACCAAAATGTATGTTAAGTATCACAAATGATTAAAAAGAATGTCAAAGAAACCACTAGATCATGCCTCAAAACACCAATAAGTTACCATAATAGCATTCACAATGCATAGTAAAGAGCGTCGTTGATAGAGGCCACATTGCATCGTTCCTCCATGGACAAAAACAGACTCTCGTCCATGGAGGACACCAGCCGACCCTCTAGTTACAAAATACAATATTTATTACAAAAAGCGGGACTGAGTGAAAAATATATCGATCGATGTACGTTTGTTTATAAAAACGAGTTATAGTTTAAAAAATGACTTGACGATGACATTGTAGATGCATGCTCTAAGATTGTGTTTTGCACAAATTCTCGTGGTTGCAAATTGTTGAGACTTGAGCTGATTATTATGTTCTCAAATCACAGTTTGTTTTTAGATGAAACTTACCATTAGAATGAAATAGTCACTTTTTGATAATTACTATGAGAGTAGCTTATCTAAAGTGATTACCCTAAATCACATAAACACTTCAAAACATAATCCCTAACACCCTTCGAACCTTAGAACTATTTGAATCTTTATCTGATGTGATTACTTTAATTCACATAAACACTTTAAAACATAATCCCTAACACCCTTAATTTAAACCTTAAAACACTAATGAATCCCTGTGAACTAATTATCGCTAATCATCAATCAAAGTATATTATGCATAATTAAAGACTCGAGATTAATACCTCTTCCTGCATATACAGTAGCTTAGCCTTCTTATGATGAAACTCCGGTCGATACGATTCCGACAAAGAGCTACTCCGATCAGCAGCATGTTCATTTGAACCATAAATAGCTGAAGATGATGCACCACAATCACCAGAAACCCTACTCATTTCTTCATCAAGAATCTTGTGAGCATTGTCACATGTTTGCACCACCTGATCATGACCCCCAACATCACAACTACCACTCAACAGTTCTTGTGCAGGCTCCAAATACTTAGAGTTCTTAAGAATGGTAGCATAACCAGTAAACGGGCCGAGTGGGCCCACGCTCCTATGAGCAAAAGAGCTGATACCCATCATCTGTTTCGGGTCCAAATTCGTTAAATGCTCGATCTTTAACGCTTTCGGACCCGAATGCAGGTGGGTAAACTCAGGTTTCCCTTGAGGAACCGATGACAGTGATAAAGATAACCCCTGTGTGATGTGATTGCTCTCATTTGTGCTATGATGATGATGATTATTATTAATGTTATTATTATTATCACTCCTGTTTGCTATAAACCCTAACTGATTCACATGTGTTGCAGATGTAACAATCTCTTGAAGACCATTATGATAATACGGATCTTGATGATACCTTTGATCGACACCCATTGAACCAACATTCGAGTAGCTAACAACACTCCAATCATTACTCACCTGCAGTTGGTTTTGACCCGTTTGCGGGTTACCGGAGAACGAACCCGAACCCGAACAAGAATCTTGATCTACAAACCCATGGTTATGAGGAGGTAACACAGCAATGGAGTTGAGCATTTCTGAAGGGAACACAATCGGGTCGTACGAACCAGATCTGAACCTGGGGTCTTGTGGTGGGTGTTGGTGGGTCGGGTCGTCGGAGTTTTGGTGGAATCGGAGCTTATGTCGCCGGAGTTTCTGTGCGATGTGAGATTCTGTTCGAAGAATATTGTTCATATCCATTGTGCTCAACAGATTAACTGCAGAAATTAACTTATCGCCGGAGAAGGTGGCCGGAGAATGAGGGTCTCCGGCGCCGGCGCCGGCGACGGTGGGGAGAGTGGTGCTGTGAGGTGGAGGAGAGTGTTGAGGACAATGATTGCAAAGGTGATGATGATTAAGTGAAGTTTTAGCTTTTTAAGATAGATATCTTGTGTTAGATGGTAGGGGTTTGACGAAATGCCCCTAGTCGGCTAGTTAATTACGGAAGTGCCATGAGTTATCTGACTTTTTTGATGGGCCCACGTGGATTTGACGTTAATTGACTGGATGTACTCGAATCTCTAGTTCTACATTTACATATTTGGTTTGAGACTTTTATCATTTTTAACCGTTTTAATATATTATCGACAAACCATTTATTTATTCGATCTATCTTTATTTTTCGAGTATAAAACATAACTAAATTACTTAATATTTTTAAAAATGGATCGAACATCGAATCAAACGTCTTACTGATTTGATAGTCGAACCGGTAGAACCGGATTTAAGAACAAGATTTAAAAATCGGATGACGTCATAATTATATATATATTATATTATATATATAGTTATATATAATTATATATAAGTAATTTATATATGATTTATATATGTATTTTATAGTTATATATAAAACTTAACTATGTTTATATATCTAACACACTAATTATGGTTCAACACTCCGTTTTTACCCAAAAAAATAAATAAAAAAATAAAATCCGGTTCGAACCGGTCCGGTTTTCCGGTCCGACCACCGGTTCGACCAGAGAAAAACGATCTATAGATGACCGGACCGGCCACCGGACCGATCCCTGGTCGAACCAGTCGGACTGGCCTGTCCGGTCCAGTCGTGAAAACAATGACATTACTCTAGGCTTAATGGCTGACACGTTTTGGAAATAAGTTTGTATATCATTCTTTTGTTTGAAAATAAGTTTGATTATCTTTGTTGTTTGAGTATGAAACATAACTACATAACTACATTACTCTAGGCTTAATGGCTGACACGTTTTTATATATTATCGACGAACCATTGATTTATCCGATTATCATACTTTAAGTGAAAAAAATTCTACCTCAACATGAAACTCATTTTTTTGTCATAGGTGGAACTTCAATTCAATACTTACTCATATCGATAAACTCTTAGATACCACGCATTAACCACTTTTATGTTTAATACGTACACCGTACTTGTTAATCTCTATACACATATGGAAAATGTATATAAACGATGATGGTTGGGAGCACACTTAATTGTGTGTTTTTTTAATTTTCAATTCTATTATTTATCCGTTGAGTTATAAAAGTTGTCAAAATTAAACCATAATAATGATTTATAATAAAACATACTAGATAATATATAGGTAAAAAATTCACGAGGAAGTTAAAAAAAAAATACAACTACCTCAGAAGTTAATCACATACATAAATACATTGTCCTTGCCATTTAAGTTGCTAACTTGGTTTGTCTCGTTTGTTAAAAACTTAAGATCATATCTCAAGTTCGAATAGTAGAAGGACTGTGAGGTAATTAATAAAAAGTCTAAGGGTATAAAAGAAGTGAAATGAAAATTGAGTTGGGTGGCAGGAATAAATGCAGAGGAACCCATAAAAAACGGGGGTAAAGTGATGGACATATACTGAAAATGATAATGCTTTTGCTCAACACCCCATCTTCTGACTTCAATACTAGTTAAAGTAACTCTACCAAAACCTATACCACCACTAAAATTCGGTTTAACAGTATTCATAAGCTCTGAATGATTAATAAATAAAACTGATACTGAATGGATAATAGTTACTATTAAGATACAACCTCTTAACTATTAAATATTAGAGTTATGTTTTAATCATTTAAAAGTTATGAACTATTAAAAGTTAACCTATTAGCTATTATTAATAGGCTAACAAATAACTCTTAAATCTCTAATGTAATGCCAATGAGTCCTAAATCAACTGGTTCAGGAGGAGACACCCTATGATTTTCCAAAGTGAAGGTTATGGGTTAGAGTCTCACTAAGTGCAATATGCTCAAAGTAGCCAAGGGTTTGATCACAGTGGACCTTTGGTTGGTAGGTTTCCCTTGAAATGGTGGGCGAGCCGGGTTACCAGCGTTGTCTGTGTTCGCGGGCGTGGGTGGCCTTTCGCCAATGGGTTTACACTGGTGATCGGGTTTAAAAATTATTCGTTGACCGTTTAAAAAAAATCTCTAATGTAACAATATAATATTTTTTATGATTAGCGGGGTAATCGAACTTTATTACTAGGACATTTAGTTGTTAAAACCAATTAACCTAAACAAAAACAAAGTAAAACTGGAACTATTGTTTTTGGTTTGGTTTCAATCGAATCAAATTAGTTATCAGGTTTTCGTTTCGAGAAATTTAGTATGGTTGGAAAGATTTGCCTAGACGAGACATGCTCACACAACAATTGAACATTAAATCGATCATTGTGTTTCCTATCTCCCTCTCCCTTTTAACATGTTTCAGTTAATCATGTTTTCGTCATAGCTCGACTATGAGTTGATATCCTTTTTACGTCCTTTATGTATACGTTCTTTAGTTATTTCCTTTTGGTGTCTGTCTTGGTGATGTATTTTTAATAGTTGAAAATGTATATACCAAACATATGGTGTAAGACTGTGTAGTCCCTATATCGTATGTTTTTTAATTATGTTATGTTTTAACTTTTAAATATATCTTTTATTACAATATAACGTTTATGTGCTAGATAGTAGTGTTTTTCCTTATAATCAAATTTACTTTTAACCAAACTATCTTACTGGTTACATAATTAAAGAGGAAAAAAAGGCTATTCTGCCAATGGAAATTGAAAAAATATATATATATTTAAATTATTAAGAATGTATATAAAGGGGTGGGGGAGGGCCCATTGGCTGAGGGGGTATATCATACATCAGAAAGTATGATGTAACCATTCATGACCAATCAAATCAAATCAACTATCCCCAATCTAATTTTTTATTAGATAACATTAAAAAATTATTTAATGTCAGTTCTAAGTTGCACTGCAAGTAAATCTCTTAGAAATACATTTTGGAACATGTGAACATTACATCATTCACACCTCTCTAAGTAGTGCCTATAAACTTTTACTATTTTGTTAGTTTAACTGTTAAATAATTCTTTGCAATATTTTTACACTATAATGAATTTTGTCTCCATTGGTATTGAAGTATTTAAATAATATTAATTATCAACCTGTAATTGTATTGATTGTTATATATGTGCATAAAAGGTTATATATAGTTTTTTTAATTTGTTTTAAATCTAATATTTTTAAATCTGTTACAATTCAACCTCTATAATTTTTATTTTTAACTTTAATTTTCTATACTTATCATCTTTTATAACATTTTTGATTTACGATTTAAATTTTGAGAGTTAGCATGTTTGTAACGTGCACGTGTAGTTTAACGTTGTTACGTTTATTTTTTTCCGTTTAACATCCCTATTGCAACATGCAGGTCCTAGATCAACTAAATTATTGGTTTTTAATGTTTTACGTTATGCGTGCGTGGGTCAACGTTTTTACGTCTACTTTCCGTTTGGTTTTATTTTTTCGTTGTTTATTTCTTTTTTAATATGAGTTTTTGTGTGTTGGTGATCACTGAAGATGATATGACAATGACGCTACTTGACACGGTTTAACACTCATCACCTCAACACGGGAAGCTTAATACTAGTTGTACATATTTTTGAAGTTTAAAGTGCTACGATTTTATAACAAACATACAAAGAGTCGGTAAAAATTACAAGGTACAGTGAAAATTTAAAATAAAAAATAATCAATCAAGATAAATTATTATTTTTGGGTTCTAATCTAATCCAACTAAATGAATACACCTAAATATCTCTAATTATCTTCCATCATTTTTAGAAAAGTGTAAGTATCAGTTCTAAAGCCTAAATCGCTTCTCCCGATAGATTCAGGGTAACCAGTCCTGATAGATCGTCAGGTTCGAAGTCCTCTGTTGTTCAAAAAAAAATCGCTTCTCCCTTTTCAAACCATTTTAATAATAGAATTATATAGGGAGAATTACATATTCCCCCTACAAACTTCATCAATTACATATATATCCAACTTAAAATTTTAATTATATATATCATCTTGTAAATCTTAGTTAATTACATGTATACCCATATTAAAAGTTATTTACATATATCCCTTTCTAAAACTTAGTTAATTATAAATATACCTAAACTAAAAGTTTAATTACATATATCCGGTTTATTAAACATAAATATTACATATTTATCCATTTAATTATTTTTATTAAAAATAATTTATAATTAGCATTTAGTCTTATTTTTATTAAACTTTAAAATTATGTTTTTTCTTTTTACTAGCTTTTCAAGTTTTGGTTATTTTACCAATATTTTTATACTAGCATTTTTTATGTCCCTTTTGTTTGTTACCTTTTGAAGCTAATTTTTTCGGTTGTTGTACGAGACACTTCCGGTCACGTTATGCAACATGATCCGAACACGTAATTTTATGTTGCATAATGAGACAGTGTGTCGTACAAGTACTAGAAAAATATAATATAAAAAGATAAAAAATAAAAAGAACATGAAAAACGTTAGTATAGCAATATTAATAAATAATCAAAACTCGAAAAGCAAATAAAGAAGAAAAAACATAATTTTATAGTTTAATAAAAATAAGAGTAAAATACTAATTATATAAGTTATTTTTATTAAAAGTAATAATATGGGTAAATATGTAATATTTATGTTTAATAAACCAGATATATGTAGTTAAACTTTTAGTTTGAGTATATATATAATTAAACTTTTAAATTGGGTATATATATGTAATTAACTAAGTTTTACAAGGAGATATATGTAATTAAAAATTTAAGTTGGGTATATATGTAATTATTAAAGTTTATAGATTGATATATGTAGTTCTCTCTATCTTTATCTATCCTATCTAATAAACAAAGGTTTTTTATGCCACATGTCACTCTCTTAAACCACCCATCTGCTACGTGTCGTTCTCTCAGCCAACATCCATTTGCTATTCTCGTCTCTCTCTCGTATTAAATGATTACCTTAATTACTAATAACACTATTTAACACTTTTTTGATTTAATAAATTAATAAAAAGATTTATGTATTAATGTTATTTCTAAATAAATAATTTTTTTATAAAATAATAAATCTATTTAAAGCATAAGACTTTTTTTAAAAATAAGAAATATTTAAAATTGGTATTTTTAAAAAGTTATTTTTTTTAAAACCAAAAATAATTAAATTTAAGAGTTATAATAAAAAAAATTAAATGATATATAAATTTGACATTTTCTTGATGAATTCATATGAAATCTAACAACATAATTTCTTTTTCATAAACTAATTAATAGCGTAGAAAACATTCAAACTCATATAAAAGCTAAACAAATAATATTTCGTAAATCAATTTCATGGTGTATGGTTTCGTGATTTAAAACTGAGAGTAAATAGGGACTTATTTTTAGAACTTAAAATTCCTTTAAAAAAGAAAGATTTGAGTTATTTGAATTTTCCAACTAAACGTATATACACATTTTAATTAAATAATTTCAACAATTATTACAATCATATTCTCCTTTA
>BJCN01320758.1:0-10356 GCA_018326445.1 Flaveria brownii
TGATCGCATTCGAAGTTTTAAGTGGAGTTGTGAGCTGGATTTTGGATGATTAAACGCACTTTAAACGTGCCTTCCAGTTCGAATAGGGTCCACGAATTTATTTGAACCGGTTTTGTGTTCCAATTTCGACTATTTTGGCGTTTTTGGAGCTCGCCGGAGCTCGCCGGCGGTGGCCGGAAACTCTGGCCGGAAAAACGGGGTGGGGGGTTTGTTTTGAAAATTCCATAGTTACACTAATGGTCCCTGTGGTTTATGTTTAATTAATTTATGTTTAAAAGTTTTATTTTAAGTTTCAAAAGTTACCACATTAACCCCTGGACTTTATTATTATAATTATTGTTATTATTTTCATTATCATTATTATTATTATTATTATTGTTATTATTATTATTATTATAATAATTATTATTATTAACATCTTGGAATTAACATCAACGTATTGCTCACAAAATTAACATTCTATTTATCGAGAATACATGATGTTACAACAATGCCCCCGGTTCCATACTTTCATGACGCAGTGAATATTCATCGGGATTTACCTATCCCATACCTATAAAAATCCGACCATTGGAATTTGAGCGTTGGTGTTTTTTCCCCTTCAAAAAGTTATGTTTTTTTACATTATCTACATCCATGAATATCTATATCCACGAATAATTTGATAAATCATGTACGCGTGTATTATTTTACATAATATGATTTTGAAGAGTGATGTTGTAGTGATATCTTTGGATTACATTGAAAATCCTCCAAACAATAAACACGTAGAACATGATATACTTTCAGGTTTACAATCATGAATAATTCACGATAACATTCGAGTTGATCTTATCTACTATTTGGAGCATTTGTATCAATCGACCAAACTAACATTTATTATAATTTTAGATGTATTTTTTTTTTCAAGATATCAATTTAATTTTAATGATGCACTTTCATTTTATTAATGACGTTTGTATTAGTTTTTATTGAATTTAGTTTAGTTATAAAAATTAAAATATTACTACAAATTAAAAAAATTAAATTGAAAAATATAGAGAACTAGAGAAAAAGTAGGACAACACCATTTAAAACAAAAAAATTAAAGAAAATAAAAAAATTGATATGACGTTGATGTGTCACACGAGAAAAAACATAAAATACAAGACGATTGCTATATTTTTTTACAAGCTAATGAATATTACATCAAATTTTACATTGTCTGGGTTTGAACCCAGGCCATCCAGTCTGAAAGACTCTAACAAATGCGCTACTCTACATTTGTAGAACGATTGCTAATGGTGTAAGGGGTTGTTTGGTAGGCTCTTAAAGGTTAATAAAAAACTACATTTTAAGGGTTCACATCATTTTAATAGTTAAGATGTAACTATAAAACTGAATGGTTAAAATGTAGCATTTTATTATTCACATCTTAACCGTTCAGACTTAAGAGTAACTCTTAAGTATTAAAATGCTATAAATTATTAAAAAAATATCATCTTAATAACCATTAAAAAGCTAAGGGGTTGTTTGGCAATTTCTGAATGATTAAGTGCTGAACCAATAAAAGATCTGAACCATTAAGTGCTGAACCAGTAATAGATCTGAACCATTAAAATGTTGTATATCGCTTAAATATTCAAAGATAAAGATCTGATCAATTTAGATAAAAGATATTAACCATTTAGCATTACTATAATACTTAACTATTCAGAGAAAATATTTAAACTATTCAGACATTTACTCGCGAAATAAACAATTTGAACAAGAAACCAATTAAACATCTAAATTATTAAAAAACTACCAAAAAGCCAGAGCCCCTAGAGTATAATCATAAGCTTCGCCGCTTCGGCATATCCTCAACATATTAGAGAATTGAGAAGCGCAACATTGAAATGGGCCCACAGGGACGATAACTGTGAGCCCAATCGTGAAAATCACGGCCCACAAGAAACCACTTTAAATACCAAAATCATTCAGCAAACCCTAGTTTCAACTCAAGAGATCGGCGCAGCTGAAGTAGGTTATCTCCTTGTCGAAACCCTAGCGCCTCCACAAAATGGTTCGATTTCGATAGCTTCTAATCTCATCTATCTTCTCTTCTCCGTTGTCTGATTTCTGTTTTTGCAGACTTTCAAGCGAAGGAATGGCGGACGTAACAAGCACGGCCGTGGTCACGTCAAGTTCATTCGCTGTTCGAACTGTGGAAAGTGCTGCCCTAAGGTACAATTAGGCTGTTGATTTTGATGATACATATGATTGATTTTACTGATTTGTAGATCGTTATTTTCTACGTTGATAATTTGTTACTGGTGGATTTGATTTGGCGGGGGGATCTCTTTTATTTTTTAGATTGAATGCTGAATCAAGTAATTTTGGTTAGATTTTAAGGGCGTTGTTGAAAAGTTTGTGTTGGGTGACTGTGAGGGCTTGATGATGATGTTTGGTGTTGATGTCTTTTTGTTTTTGAGTTTGTACCATGTGAGATTTGTGTGTTTTAGTTTATGCAAACTTGAGTTTTGTAGTTTGAGAATTTGAAGTTATATCAGTTTACTTTAAACATCAATTTTCAAAACATAATTTATCAACTCAAAAAGTCATGTTTATGCCATATCTGTTTTTGTTTTGGATATTGCAAGTTTTAGCATACAATATATAATGCATATTTGGAATCAGTAAAGATTTATTCTGGTGCAGTAAGTTAATTTATTTATTACGTTTTTTTTTTCTGTTACACCAACTTTTCCAGTGATTTTTTTCTAGTTTGCTAAACTAAATATTTGCTCGTGGATGCTACTTTTTACAAAATTGAATGATTTTTTCTTGTTTTTCTTTAAATTAAAAATTAGTTTTAATGATTATTCAGGATAAGGCGATTAAGAGATTTAATGTGAGGAACATTGTGGAGCAAGCAGCTGTAAGGGATGTCCAAGAAGCTTGTGCCTTTGATCGTAAGTCATACTTGTGGTGTACTTTAAGTAGTGTAACTAAATTATGTGAGAATTAAATACTTTATTCTGATTGAATGGTGTGTGTTTGCCCATTGTTTCAGAGTACACACTTCCAAAGTTGTATGTGAAACTGCAATATTGTGTTTCCTGTGCAATTCACTCTAAAGTTGTCAGGGTTCGTTCACGAACTGACAGGAGGAACCGTGAGCCTCCAAAGCGTTTCACTCGCCCAAGGGTATGCTATCTATCTTTTTATTTATATCTATGTGCTTTTGTTATTGTCCTTAAAGCATGTTAGCTATGCATGCTTGTTACACATGTTACTTATTTGAGAAACTTGTATTCTAGGTTCATATGTGGTTCTGTAAGAAAATGTACTTAAATTTGCTGCTTACTCTAGCTTGTGGTTATATTACTGTTTACATTGTTGCTTGATATTAGGGTTGCTTACTAGTCCTGTTTGGTTGGTCTTGAATAAACAAACTTATATGCTGACCCGCTAGGCAGTAACTAAAGTTTTGAAAAATAACAATCTTAGCAGTTTGAAAGTTTGGTTTAGTGGTTTGATTTATTTATTTTATAAAAGCGTTTGTTTGTGTAAAAATATACTATAGTAAATATTGTTTGTAAATATTACATTGCATCACTCATTAGTTATAAAAGTAGGTTTACTGGGTGGGCGAAATTGGCATTTAAGAAAATAATAAATGATTTGATAATAAGTTTTTATAGTAGTTAAAGATGGTTCTAAGGTTTTGGATGCTCTATATGTTATCACAATATTTGCCTTGTGTGGTTTTGTTGTTTGGTTTTGCTTTTTATATATTATGGTTTGCAGCTATACTGCGTAAATTGTCTTTTTCATATTGAAGTGTAAAATAATAAAACCAGTGCAAGATTTTTTTTGTTATTATTGGTGTTCTGATTCTAATAAATATTGTGCTTAAAACACTTTCTATACCATTTATGAGTTTGGAAGCGATGGTGATTTTGATTCCCGTTTATGTTACAGGATGATGCTCCGAAAGCACCTCGTGCTGCTGGTGGTGCTGCTGGTCCTCCACCTGTTCGAGCTTAAATTCTATCTTGTTTTTAAGTACCATCACTGTGAAGTGAGATCTTGTGTTGGATTCTTCTTGTTTAAGTCTTTGGACGTTTGATGATTAATTGGCTATGTTTTTTGAGTTTTTCTCTTTTAGCAATTAGCTCTTTTAGTGTTTATGTCATCATTTATAACCGTGGCTTAAATAGTCGTCTTGCTTTACCCGTCTCGTCTTGCTTTACCCGTCTCGGAATAAGGTGATAGCCGAAGTGCCTTAACATACTTTTGACAGCTTAATACAATTGTGGGTTAATTATAGGACTGTCAGCTCTATAAAATTCGACTGTAATGATTTTGGAATGACTTAACAAATGATTTACAAGAAAGTTGTGGGGAACATAACTTCAGATTTTTTAAAAGCCATTCGCAAGTTTTTTACGTTTGAGCTTGTTCATGATCGAGGGTTTAATGACCATTTCAATTTTCAAATATTTAAAGTTGAAAAATAAATTCACCCTGTCACGCACGTCTATGAAATTATTAAATTACACATTATATTTAAGAATTGGATGTTTCCTGCACGTAAAATCAAATAGAAACCTATGTTGATTATACAAGACTGCTTTAAACAGTGATGCCTTGCATACCTGAATTATTGCCTCATGCTATGGAATTTGTTTCTTAGACGCTTTGAAACGTTTAGTGTAATTCTTTGACCAATGTCTTCATTGATTTTGATGACGCTAAAAGCCAAGGTTTAACTTATTTTAGAAAAATCAAGATAAACTAAATATAGTTTTAACTGTCATAATGAACAATATCATCAACTTGTATAATTAATGTTTATATAAATTTGTTATTTGGGTTTGGAAAACTTACTTTTTAACACTTTTGACTTATTAATTTTTGAAAAATTAATAAATTAATAAGTATGTTTGGGAAACATAGAAGAAAAAATTAATAAGTTGATTTTAAAAAATTAATAAGTTGATTTTAAAAAGTTAGTGGTAGTTACTTTTGAAAAAAATAAGTAATCCAAACACCCCTAAGGACTTCAAATATTTTAGCGATCTAATCCAAGGCGTAAAAATAAAAAATCTAGCACTTGTTATGTTTTTATTGATGTCGAATAATGGATAAAAATCGTGAGCATTAACGTAAGAACTAATTTTACAATCTAGTTTTTATACTACATCCTTTAATACTAAACTAGTTGTAAAACAAACAGAATTAAAGTGACAAAGGGTATCATATATTAGACAACTTTTCATAATATTAACATGTATTTATATAAAGCGTTGTCTTTTGCTTCAGGCTTCAGCCCCACTACTAAGGAACAAAGAAACAAGCAGCCACTGTTAATCTCTTATAATCAAAACATCATATCATAGCCCAAAAACCGACACATCATATACTTGTCTGTCGCTCACGCTATGCTAACTGATGAAGAAACTCCCAGTACTTGTTTAACATGTGATCTGTGGGAGTCACGCGCTTCCACTGCCCCGTAACAAATATTGCATATGCATCTGCTGCATATCTGTACAGAAGCAGACATTTAAGACATAAATTCCATTAAACACAAACACAAACACAAAAACAACAGCGAATGAGAACATACTTCCCAACGCCATGTAGGTGAGTGATATGTGTCCAGTTGTCTCGTAAATATTCTATAGAAAATTTATGGATCCTTTCGGCCTTTACTTTTTGAAGTCCAAGTGGTGTTATAAGCCTTTCAATGGTCTCTTGCGGAACCTCTGCGGCAGTCTTTGCATCTGGGCATAGACTAAAAAAGTCGGATATGACCCCTCTGACCTGCGCACCCTGTGTTTGATTTAGAAGCATACAAATGGCGACAACCCTCCAAGGATCATGGATATGATCCTCCTGGATGAGATTATGATGCGATCGAGGAGGCTTCCACATGTTATCTGGAGTCTTCTTTTTGTAAGCCTCGTCTCGCTTTTGTCTAGCAGTAAGTTGATCTTTCTTCTTAATCTTCTTTTCTTTTACCCCAACAACAACAGAATGTTTCTTCTGAGAATGTTTCTTTTGATCACCACCACCATCACTTACAACAGAATGTTTCTTCTGATCAACAACAAGAGAGCATCCTCTCATTGCCTTTGGAATTTGACAGCCCCGAACAACAGAATGTTTCTTTTGATCACCACCAACAAGAACTTCGGAATCTTGTTTTTCTGTGTTACCTTTGTATACAAACTGGTAGAACGGATTGCCTAAATCATAGGCGTCCTTCCACATGTAGTTTTTATCATTCATCTTGGTTTTTTTCATCTTGGATTTTTTCATCTCACGGACCTGAAAAAAGAAAGAGAGGTAATGTATTGATTATATCACAACACTCAATATTCAATACAATACAAAAAATCAACATACATGATCAAATGCAAATACTTACCAGCAGAATAAGTGAACGCCGACCATGATACCTGATTGAATCCTTGTTGGCAGGAAGACCGACGATACACATCGGCCTCATCTCGCCTTCCACTTAATAACTTTTACTATATTAATAATTATAAAAGAGAGCGTTTTAAAATAAAGTTATGCATAAATCTAAACAAGGTTTTTCCCCGTGCGCGTTGCACGAGGAATTTCACCACGATCCCAAATCCAAAACACGTCGTAACGCTAGTGATTCCAATGTAGAACCAGAAAGGCACAAAAAACACGTGGCAATGGCTGGAGATACTATTTCTAACTTTCTTACTTAAGCGATTTGACTTCTTTGCTTCTGCTGTTGAAGTGGACAACGGTCTATTCTATATGTTTATTCAAAGTCTCCTGATGCAATTGTGTTGTTTTCCAGGAGAAGAAGTATCCCCCTGCTGCTGGAGCTCTTGATGGCACCACTAGAAAAAGTCTACCTTTGTGTAACTGGAGCCGACTAAAAGTCTGAATGCGACAAAAGGCGCATAAGTTTTGTATTACATAGACATCTCATAATGAAAGGAGAAACAAACCTTATATAGCTTGAGAGTCGGGAGACCTTGTTAGCAAAGTTCAAACTGAAAGGACCAAAGAAATAAAGCCATTATGCATTACTACCTTGTTAACGAAATTCAAACCGAATGGACAAACAAATAAAGTCATTATACATATGTTACTTTAAATCATATTTATGTGTTTAATGTTGCATAAACAAGGGGAGCATAAATTTACGCGTTAGGTTAAAGCTTAGGAAACGATTCCATTTTCCTGTCTGGTTATTCTGTGGAAACAATAGCGGCTCAACGTTTTTTGAGGCCCCAAGTGAACTTTAAAGCCGGGGCCTCTTTCAAAAACTATTTGATAATAACCCTCCTCTGTTCTCCGGGCTTGGGACAGACAATATTGAACCATATAGCCTAATCAAAGACAAGTCTACATCACAGAATAAAGGATCACACAAAATAGCCTAAATCACAAGTGAACAAAATAGCTGTAAAAGCCTAAATCACAGATGAACACAATGCCCCTATCAATGAAATTATAAAAAAGTCTGAAGCCTAATTCAGACAATAACTAAGCATTCTAATTATTCAAACACCTAAATATAATGTTAAAAACCTCATTAAAACACCTAATTTGATATTTTAGCTTGACAAAACAGTAGTGTAATAACAAATAGGCAGTCTACAGTAATCATTAAAATCACAAATCAGTATCCTAAAGAACAAGATCAGTAAAACGATAAATTTACAACATCCTGCAGTTGCTATCTAAACAGAGCTTTTATGAAAGAATTGCATACCAGATTACTTAAATAAAAAAAGTTTATGTATTTTTCAAATTGACCACTTATTGACATTGAGGGTTAGTCAGAAATTTTAGAATAAGAACAAAGACAAATCAAGACATCAGACCCACATGAAACTTACACTCAAGGAACAAGAACGAAGAAATTATACCCTGTAATCAGCAGCATTTGGCGGTGCAGAGGGGACGATGAATGATGAATCCATGATAGTGGGCTAAGATTATGGTGTGTGGATACACCTACAACACGGAAGTCGATTCCAGAATAAAGCTCGATTGAATTAGGAATTAGGGTTTATGATTAGCGTGTTTAGAAAATTATAAAAGAAAATGATTTATAATACGAGAAAAATTAAATTTTAATAAATTAATAATAATTCATACTATCAATTTTATTAATAAAAATTTTACTATCAGTTTAGCTGACCATTATTCAAACTTTTATTTTATAGGTAATAATAAGCCTACTAGCATAATAATTATTAAATCACATTTGATTTTTACTTGATTTTTACTCTATTTTGTTATACGTTTTCATATTTCATTTACAACATTATCTTGAGTAAAATCGAGTGAAAATCATTGGTAAATTAATAAATGATTATTTTATTAGAATTACCTTTGATAACAAAAATAAAAGTTAGAATTATTATTGATCAAATTGATAGTATGAATTATTACCGACTAGTAGATTATAATTTGGATTATTAAAATCCAGTTTGTCAAAATAAAATTGTGCATAAATCTAAGGGATAACTTTATAAAATAGGAACCAATTTTCAAAAGTGTTTCAATTAGATAACTCAAGTTTTAAAAGTGTTCTAGTTATGTCACTCAGTTTTTATATTTTATATAAATTAAAAGCCTTAACATGTTTTTTAGCATGTTATACTTTTTGTTTCAATTAGAAAATATTTTTTTCTATCTTTTGATGCTGATATGGAACGTTGACGTAAATTTTAGGTACTTTTTTATTTTTTTCATAATTAACATGTTTTTTTATTTTTTAATATAATTTTATATATTGCAAATTCTGACCACCACGTCTTCTCCATCGTTACTTACTTGACATAAGAAAATTTAATGATGACTCGATTTGATCATTTGATGGTCCAATTTAAAAAAAATATGCATAAGTGACTAAATTAGAACACTTTTAAAACTTGGTTACTACTCTGTGACATTTTCCCTAAATCTAAATATAGACGCAAACTAGTGGACGTTACCCATCTAGAAGCCATAGGTTGTAATTTTGAAAGAAAAGTGTTGTGTTTAGTTTTAAAAATTTCCAAGGTCTTAAGTCTATAACTATGAAAAAACAAGTAAGTTGTTTAATAAAAAAATTATTTTGATAACATTGAAAAAAAACTACAACTTTACTTTTTATTATTTTTTCTATTTGTTGTATACAGTGAGTTGGCTCACACGATACAACGAATGTCACCAATGTTTTTTCCGACATGTCTTAATCATTGATTAAATTTGGTTGTTCTTGTTGTCGTTCTTATTTTTGTTATTAGTTGTTATTATCATTATTATTATTATTACTATAAAAATATTTAGTTTTTATATATTTAAGTATTTAAATAAGATAGTTTTTAATTTAAATAGTATCTATTATAAAAATATAAATAGTAAATATATTTTAAGGTATAATTTAAAGTATGACAAATAAAATAACATTTAATGTAGAGAATTAAATAATATCATATTATTAAATAGTTTTTTAATAATGTGCACACAATTTTGTATTTATTAGGAAAGTCTATTAAGTTAGAGCAAGATAAAAACTATTGTATACATCACTTGTATCTTATGCTTAAAAAATTATACACATGGTCTTCAAGTTTGAGCAAAATGATTATTTTTTCAAGGGAGAGGATATGCTACAAATGCTATATATTCTAAAAAGGGTGAAAAGTAATTCTGACCATTGGATCAACTCATTAAAATAGATTAATGATTCAAAAAAACACGGTGACAAACATGTAAATAAGTGGAAAACTGCTAACAGGCGGAGAGACAAAAAAGTAAATTGACACAATGATTGTTTGACACAATGGTTGTTTGAAACAATGGTAGTTTGACACAATGGTAGTTTGACACAATGGTAGTTTGACACAATGCTAGTTTGACACAATGGTAGTTTCACATAATGTTAATTTGAAACAATAGTAATTTGATATGTTGGCATGTTGTTATATTTTGCTATGTGTTAGCATGTTAATATTTGTTGCTATATGTTGCTTTACATTACACAATAGTATTTTGGTAACTTGTTTTTATCGTCAAAATCAAATGTAAACAAAACTCTTCAAATATGACACAATGAGTCTTATGACACAATGAATATAATGACACAATTAATATAATGACATAATTAATCTTATAACATAATGAATCCTATTCTTGAATAGGCATAGAATCAACTGTTGAGGTGCTTGAAGTTTGTTTATCCTTAATGCTTTGAAGATATAAACTGCAATTGCGTATAATGTGACCAGGTTGTTTGCAAAACCCACAATTTCTCAACTTTTTTCCTGCTTGTTCGATAACTAACTCATGAGCTGATTTCATTCTTTTCGGCCTACCTTTTGTCTTTTGCTTAACAGGTAC
>BJCN01320759.1:6602-19701 GCA_018326445.1 Flaveria brownii
ACACCGAATAAAGCGATGGATGTTTTTGGCCAACGTCCCCCAAGTCTAAATGAAACTGCTTGATCATCCCACAGGTCGGAGTCTTTCATGCTGAATCTAAAAGATGCCAAAAATTCAAGAGTTAGTTCATAAATAGAAGGTTTGTTTTGTGAAAACGGACCATTTTCACTGAATACTCAATAAATTATTGGACCTTTCTAGCTGTCCAACGGCCTCTAAGGTTTATTTATCGACTTGTGGATGTGATCTTTTGGCTTTCTGTAACAGTCCTTGTAACCTGTCATGACACCACCTTTCATGGCTCCCCTCAAATTATAGATAGGGGTGATTCATGATCCTGAAATTTTAAACAAATAAGTTAACCCATACAAAATAAATTTCTTGAACAGTTTTATTATGTCAGTAAACAAACACGGGTTTTGTAAAGTCCTTAAAAACGATCGATCTCACTTCATTTGAATTGTTGCACTTGATAATATGCGAAGATGGGTGCGCGGTTTCAATTGAATCAACCGAGAGAACAAGACATTAAGCACAATATCATCGTAATTCAAATGTATATATCACGTGTTGAATGATTACAATGAAAATCGATATAACATCGATCTCACCCGAAGGTGGAAAATCACTAAAGTGATCTTCTCGACTCGAGCGAAAAACACACTAAAATAAATTGAAACTCTCGGTTGAAAATTAATTATGCACGCTCACTTTCCGCGCAAATAAACAAATATATATAGTGGCTTCTTAATTTGTCGCATGCACAATAATCGATTTCGCATTGCATGCCTTATGTATGCATTAATTTTCGCATGCCAAGTATATTCCACTTTCGCATGTCAGATCCACTACCTTGTATTTCTTTTATTTATTCAACAATGCTTCACTTTCGCATGCAAGCAATTCTTTTCTTCAATTGTCGCGCGAGTGCATATTGTCGCATTGCATGTGGTTCCAACCGAGATTTCGCATGTTGCATGCTTTATTCATTTTCGCATGCAGCTTATTTTCGCATGCATGCAATTAGTATACTTTTTGCATGCATGCATGCAGCTTCTCGCGACTTTGTTGCACGCGACCAACAACGATATTGTAATCCAAATATTTTGTCCCTTACAGGTTTAATGAGACATCACACCACATTTGTTAAATTCATGTTTAAAAACAGTTAAAATTTTCACATTCAAGAAAAATTGTTAAACATGGGGGTGTGCCTTGCGAAACATGGGGATGCGGTTAACATTTTAGGTGTGAAATTTTGACTCGAGCACAGGTGGTTTTATTTGTAAACCTTTGAATAAAAATGGGTTTAATGTTTTCTTGCTTGAAAAGTCAAAGATTACACATGTATCAATTTAATCACTTGTTAATAACTCAAGTTACTCAAAATACATAAAGTGTTAACACCACCTGTTTGACAAACTAAACCCTTGTAAGTTGAATGTACTTAACAATGATTCAGCCACAATTTATGAAGATAGTCATGTTAACAACCTAAGGAAAATCATAAACAATAATAAACTTAACTTAAACACAATCATTAATATACTAATCACCTACTAATATAAACATGAACAAGAAGACTTAAAGTATTCATCATTCCATTTAACATTCATTAAAAAGTTTTACATATAATGTCTATGATTTTGGTTGTTTAGAGACCTAATCACCTAACTAAATGTAAATGACCATCATTATAACTAGAAATTAACAATTCTAACCTCTTGGATAATCAAAGTTGAAAGAAAATGGAAGAACTACTTGAAAATACGAAAGGAAAATGAAAAAGATGACGAACATGAAAGTGAATGTGGAAGATAACTAGCATGCCTTCGGTTTTTAACATGTAGAATTTATAGGGAACAAGAAAATTACTGAAACAAGTCAGATGGGGGTGTGCCTCCTTAGGCACGGGGGCGTGCCCCCTTATGCTACCGGGTTTTAGTTTTTGTTGTTTTGTTTTTCTGCGTTGCATGTTACGTTATTTTCCCAGTTAAGTTTCACTTACAAATCACTAGAAAAGGTACAAAAATATTCCTAGAGTTAATTAAAACAACCATATGACAATTACATTTCCTAAGGTCCTATGGTTACATGATACGTTAAAGCCGAGAGTCTAAGACTGCAAAATTAGACTCCTTAACGCGCGCCAGTGCACATAACACATCCTGAAATGATTCTATATGAAGCCTACATACATTTTGTATGGAAGGTTCGGGATGGGATAGTGTGAAACATGGTTGCTTAATTCCTACGGTTGACAAAATGAGTTCTTCACCTATCTCTTGAACTTTTTGGATGAGTTCAGATAGGCGATGGGATGCGACTAGGTTCATTTCAGTCAATTGCTTGATTAGTTCGTGTAACTTGAAGAACTATTCTTGCATTTTTGGCTCTCCTGTTTCAGAACAGTGTTTCTTCATAGGGTTCCAGCTCGAACTTCCGTGACTTGATTCTTTTATTTTGTTATGTTTTTAAGCAGGAATTAGGGTGATGAAAGCCTGGAACAAGTGTGGATTTATACACAAGTCAGGAAAGTTGATCACGTGGGCGTGCTTGGCCAGGCACGACCCCGTGTTTGTTAATTTCATCTTAAATTTGACCTGCAATGTTCCAGAGTTGTTAGCGGAGATCGTGGAAAAATTTTGTTAGAGGCACGGGAGCATGCTTCATGGGCATGACCCCGTGTTTGGCATGTGAGGTACTACAAAAAGTTAAAAATCTAAAGAAAAGCCTATATACAGGTGCTAAGTTTCAATTTCGGGTCTCCAGCGCGACCCTTCCTCGCACTTAGTCTTCGTTAGGGCGGAGGTGTAATTCCTCCGAGAAGATCTTGGTTGGTCCATTAGTATAAGGTTTCAAACGATGCCTATTTACCTTGAAACTTAAACTGTCAAAGTTTTCAATTTCGATGGCACCGTTTGGAAAAACGTATCAATTCGTGTAAGGCCCCAACATGATTTCAACTTTCCAGGAGACAAACGTAAACGGGAGTTATAGGGTAAGACACGCTCTCCTGCATGAAATCATTTAATGTTCTAATCAAGAATCATGGAATTTCCTTATCTCTTTCTTGTAAAACCTAGCGTTCTCGTATGCATGTTCTCTCAGTTCCTTGAGTTTGTGGATTTGTAGAATTCGATTTTTACCCATAATATTTTGGTCTAGGTTTGCTGCTTTGAGTGCCTAATAGGCCTTGTCTTCAAGTTCCATAGGTAGATGACATGACTTCCTATAAACCAATTTGAATGGTGTTGTGCCGATTGTAATCTTATAGGCTGTTCGAAAACCCCATAACACATTATCTAGCTTGGTAGACCAATTCTTGTGATTTTGACCTATGGTTTTCTCAAGGATTTGTTTGATGCCTCGGTTAGTGGTTTCAGCTTGCCCATTCGCTTGTGTATGATAAGGAGTTGTAAACCGATGGTGTACGCCATAACGAGCCATTGTTCTTTTGAGCTAGTTGTTACAGAAATGCGTTTTGTGGTCACTAATTAAAGATTTGGGAGCGCCAAAATGAGAGAATAGTTTCTAGAGGAATTTGACAATGTTTCTTGCATCGTTGGTAGGTAGGGCCAAAGATTCAGTCCATTTTGAGACAAAATCGACTTCAACCAAGATGTAAGGATTGCCAAAGGACACCGGGAATGGCCCCATGAAATCAATATACCATATATCAAATACCTCATATACTTGAATGAGTTTTTGAGGCATCTCATCCGGTGTTGAGATATTGGTTTCTCTTTGACATGCATCATAGGTGCGTACCATGTTGTGAGTATCCTTGAAGATCGTGGGCCAATAGAATCTAGAGTCAAAGAATTTCTTGGCTGTTAGGGTTGCTCCATGGTGTCCTCCCGTGGGTCCTTCATGACAGTGCCTTACAATTTGTTTTGCTTCACTTCTGTATACACATCTTCAAATAAGCTGGTCTACACTGATTCTAAACAGATACGAATCTTCCTAATAGTAATGCTTAATGCCAGCAAAGAATGATAAGTAATTCCTTTAAGGAGGATTCCGCTTGAACAGTAATTCACGAGATCAGCAAACCAAGGATATTGATCAATTGAGGATTAGATGTGCATAAGGAATTTGTAAGGAAAATTGTCATTTATCTTGGATTCCTAGGATTGTGAAGGATTTAAATCTTCAAGACGCGAGAGATGATCGGCTGCTAGATTTTCTACTCCTTTCTTATCGCGAATTTCAATGTCAAATTCTTGAAGAAGAAGCATCTAATGAATTAGTCTAGGCTTTGCATCTTGTTTGTTGAACAGATAACGAAGGGTTGTATGATCGATGTAAACAATTGTTTTTGAAAGGATTAGATACGATCGAAATTTGTCAAACACAAAAACTAACGCAAGAAGCTCTTTCTCGATGGTGGTGTAGTTTTCTTGCACATCATTTAGGGTTTTTCTCGTATAGTAAATTAGGTGGAATTGCTTGTCTTTGTGTTGGCCTAACATGGCTCCTAATGCAAAATCACTTGCGTCACACCAGAGTTCAAATGATAGTGTCCAATCAGGGGAAATTGTGATCGGAGCTGTTACCAATCTTTTTTTCAATAAATTGAATGCAATAATGCATTCGTCAGAAAATACAAATTGTGTGTATTTCTTGAGGAGTTGAGTCATTGGTCGCGTGATTTTTGAGAACTCTTTGATAAAATGTTGGTAGAATCTTGCATGACCTAGGAAGCTTCTGATTGCTTTCATGGTTGTGGGATACAAAAGTTTGGCAATAGTGTTGACTTTGGCTTGATCGACCTTAAGCCCTTCTCGAGAGATTTTATGTCCTAACACTATTTCTTTAGTAACCATGAAGTGGCACTTTTCCCAATTTAAGACAAGGTTAGAATCTTCACATCTAAACAACATCTTTTCCAGATTTTCAAGACATTATCCAAATGAGGTCCCAAAGATGGACAAGTCATCCATGAAAACTTCCATAGAATGTTCGATCAAAACTTCCATAGAATGTTCGATCATGTCGTGAAAGATTGCTACCATGCATTTTAAAATGTAGCGGGGCAATTACACAATCCAAAAGGCATTCGCTGATAAGCAAATGTGTCATATGGACATGTGAATGTCATTTTCTCTTGATATTCGGGCGCAATAAGAATTTGGAAATAACCTGAGAAACCATCGTGGAAACAATAGAACATTTTTCCATATAATCTTTTAAGCATTTGATTGATGAAGGGCAAAGGGAAGTGATCTTTCCTTGTGGCATCATTGAGTTTGTGATAGTCGATGGACACTCTCCATCCTATAACCATACGAGTCGGAATAAGCTCATTCTTCTTGTTAGTTACAACAGTCATTCCTCCTTTCTTTGGAACAACTTGGACGGAACTGACCCAAGGTGAAACAAAAATAGGGTAAATCAAACGAGCATCTAGCAGTTTGATTACTTCTTTCTTCACAACCTCTTGCATGCTTGGATTTAAATGTATTTGAGGTTGAACAACGGATTTGAAGTTTTCCTACATCATATTATGTGAGTACAAAAGGATGGATTGATTCCCTTGATTTCCATAATTTTCCATGCAATTTCTCGTTTATGTGCCTTAAGAACATTAAGAAACTTGTTCTTCTCATCATTGGACAAGGTGGATGAGATGATGACAAGAAGTTGAGATGTGTTTTCAAGAAAGGCGTATTCATGATGAGACGGAAGTTCTTTGAGTTCTAAAAGCAGAGGATCTTTGATAGATGGTTTAGCTTTAGGTTCTAGTTCTTGTTCGATGATCTCGAATGCTTCTTGATGAGATGAAGTTTCATCAAATTCTAGTTTTGAACTGATTTGATTTTCACAGATGGGTTCGGTTGTTCGGACTTCTATTAAGTGTTGCAAGCTTATGATTGAAACGCAAACATCTATGTAGTAGAGTAAGTCATCACGATGTTGAGGATGTTTCATGGATCGTCCTATGACAAATATCACTTCCTCCTCATCTACTCGAAGCGTAAGTCTGCCAGTGCAAACGTTAATAAGAGCTCGAGCGGTTGCTAAGAAAGATCGACCTAGGATAAGAGGAACATTCTTGTCCTCATCCATGTCAAGGATCATAAAATCAATGGGAAATATGAATTTGTCGATTTTAATTAATAGGTCTTCAACGATGCCCTTCGAATATTTGAGGAATGATCAGCTAACTGGATGCTCATGCGGATAGGTCTAGGTTTTCCTAAGTTTAACTTTTCACAAACCGCTCAAGGCATAAGATTAATGCTAGCACCTAAGTCAACTAACGCATTACTCATATAAAGATTTCCTATTAGGTAAGGTATAGTAAAGCTCCCTGGATCATTCATCTTTTGACATAGTTTGTTTTGAAGAATTGTAGAGCATTCCTTATTCAAAACTACATGCGCTAACTCTTCCAGTTTCTTTTTGTTTGATAACACACCCTTCAAGAACTCTGCATAATTTGGCATTTGGGCTAAGGCTTCCAGCAATAGTAGACTGACGTGGAGTCGCTTGAGAAACCCTAGGAATTTGCCATATTATGCCTCCATTCATTGTTGTCTCAAACATCCTGGATATGAAGGTGGTGCAACATAGGGTGGTGGAACATAGGGTGGCGGCGGTACGTATTTCTTGGCTGGTTGTTTAGGGTCTCTCAAATAGTTGTGCTATCTAAACTACTTAGCGTTCAATGGTTTGCAATGACGCTTTGTTATTTTTGATGTCAGCTTCGTTTCTTTGGAACCACTCATCATTTCTTCGATTAGATTTCTGGATTTATTCATCTGTGGCTTGAGTGGTTACCAACAATTGTTGTAATAAGTCTTCCATTGATTATGCTCTACAGTCTTGGTTACTACTGCTTAGACCTTGGTATGGTGGTATTTGTTTTTTGTAGGGTGGCCCTCGGTTGAATTCAGATGATGATTGGTTGTTGCCATCTTCTCTGTAACTTGAGTTGCTTCTCCAATTTGAGTTGTTATTATATGAATTGTTTGGGCCTTCTACATAATCAACATCTTCAACCATGATCATGCTTTGTGGGCATTTGTTGGTCTTGCATTAATTTTTGCATGTGTTACATCGTGTTGGAGTTTTCTATAGTTCGGCTTGCAATTGTTCGAATCGTTTGTTTAGGGCTTCTAATTGGGCCGCAACTAGGGTTTTGGAGCCTACTTGATGAATGCCTTTATCAATGGGTTTGTTTCTTTAGGGATTGTAAGCAAAGCTCTTCTTAGCTTCTCTTTCTAGGGATTGGCATGCCTCGGTTGTTGTGACACTTCCAAAGTCTCCTCCCGCTCTTTGATCAACAACTTGTTTGTGTGCTCCGCTAATTGCATGTAAAAGGTTTAACACTATAGCCACATCTCAAGTTTGTGATGTGGGCATCTCTAAAGGAAATCTCTATATCTCTCCCATGCTGCGTGTAATGATTCATCATCTTCTTGACAAAAGCTTGTGATGCTGCTTCTTAGTTTGGTAGTATGATCAGATGGAAAGTATTTCAAGAGGAATTGTTCAGTCATTTCCACGCATGTGGTGATGGAACCAGGTGGACGCAAATCAAGCCAGTCAATGGCTTAACCTCGAAGTGAAAACGGGGAAAGTCTTAGTATAATTGCATCATCTAAACAATTGTTGATTTTAAAGGTTGCACAGATATGAAGGAATCGTGAGATGTGAGCGTTAGGATCTTCGTCTTGCAATCCGTGGAACAAAATAAAGTTTTCTATGAGTTGGATGATACTAGACTTAATATCAAAATTGTTGGTCACTCTTGTTGGTTGGATAGCGTTAGACACATAACGATATTGATGGTGTGGCATAGTATGTCATCTTCATTTCCTCGTCTTGGTTAGCCATGTCTTCTTCGGATGGTGTTCGATCCAAAGCGTCTTCTTCAATAATTATTTCT
The DNA here is from genome assembly GCA_018326445.1 of Flaveria brownii. Classification (NCBI taxonomy): domain Eukaryota; kingdom Viridiplantae; phylum Streptophyta; class Magnoliopsida; order Asterales; family Asteraceae; genus Flaveria; species Flaveria brownii. The sequence goes on from BJCN01320759.1 coordinate 14,500, forward strand.
ATTTGTCATGGTCGGTCACGTAACCTTTTACGCAAAAGTTGTTCGGGTTCCGAAAGAGGCAAAATAAGTTCAGGACTAGACGAGTCGGACATATACTAACTTAAGGAAGCATAAACTAAGGCTTAAAGATGAAACAGGCAAAACTGATCTAACTAACTAAGCAAACTAACTAATCTAACTAATAAAATAAAACAAGTTTGAACAAAAAAATATTAACAAGATATAAACAAGATAGTCAAAAATTTGGATTGTCTTCCAAAACTGCCGTGTGTCCCGGGCAACCGTGCCAAAAACTTGATGCATGTGAATAATATATATATATATATATATATATATATATATATATATATATATATATATATATATAAAGATTTTCACAGTGATTCATTTCTAATTGATTATTACTAATACTAAACTACACACACAAAAGGCAAGTATACCTGACACGGTAATATAGTGATGTTAAGAGCCGAGTATCAATCCGTGGACACACCAGGCCTACTTAACAACCTTTTTAATTGACTACCAGATTTGATTTGTTTTGGGAAAATGATAAGTTGTATTGATGTAACAAAGAATGTTTTAAGGTTTAGAAAAGATTAAATAAAATAATAGTAAAAGTAAAATTTAAACTTTTGGGTTTTAAAATAGGGAATAAAGGCTATCATCCTAATTACATTACACTTATGTAACTGTGATGAAAATCATGGTGTGAGTAAAGATATAATTTTAAGTAGATATATTAATGTTTATAAACGTGAGCCAACGCATATTTCTTGTCTGCCAGCTCCGTAGTGACAAGGACACAAGCATGAGTCACTTGCAGTACTAATCAATCAAAGCCACTAGTAGTGTAGGTAAATCTAGTGTAATCTTTTAATATACGATTTCTGAAAACATAACTTAATGTTAGAAAAGGAGTTGATCAGGTTCCTTTTTAACATATCATTAATTTTACAAAACCATAATAATTACTGTAAATTTCTCAGACTAATAAAAGAAAACCTACAAATAATCAGAAAGCTAAAGTTATATGATTTCTAATAACCATTTCTAGTTCATTAGCCATTGATTTGTTATGAAGACCGGTTTCGTAAATAAAAGTTAGTTCATATGTTTTTCAATATTGTATGACATTCATAATTACAAATCATGAGTTCATAACTACCCGTTCAAATGTAGATGCTACCCATCAAAAGCTTATCTAAGATTACCATAACATTAACATAACATAAATCACACCATTATTTCATCACAAATTACATAAGTTTCATCCAGTTAGGATGATAATGTGAGTTTAGCTCATAATGAGCTTGAACATAACCACAAGTAACATAGAATGTAGATCTAAAATCATTGGTGAAATGGAACAATCAAACAGATGATCCGCAATAGATGATGTTTAGACAATCCTGAGCTTCTTCCAAGTGTTGCATGCACCTCCTGAGCCTCAAAATTATCTTGAAGACTTGATTTCTGAGAGAATTCAGTAGAGGAACTCCCATCAAAAGCTTACCCAAATAATGAACTTAGGCCTCTATTTATAGGATTTCTAGAGTGTTTAAGCACGACCTCATACCTAAAAGTCACGGCCTCATGCTAGTACAATGCTTACGAAAGTTGGTCGGTTCGTATATGAAGGAAGTGTCGGGCACGACCCCGTGTTAAATGGGGCATGGCCCCGTGTTTGGGGTGGGGCACGGCCCCGTGACTCATGGGGCATGGCGTCGTGTTTACTTTTAGGGAACAATACTTTTTGTTCTGTCAAATGTCCAAACACAGGGGTGTGCCAATTTAAGCACAGGGTGTGTGTGAGGCAAGTTATAGGGGTGTGCCAATTTAAGGCGCAGGGTGTGTTTGAGGTAAGTTATGGGGGTGTGCTTAATGAGACAAGACCCTATGCTTGGACTTAAAAGCTCGTTTTTTTTCAAATTCTTGTTGAATATGCTTATTTTCTCCATATTGCCCTTTTGAACACCGGAAAACACAATTGAACATTTTAAGTACATTTTCATCATTTTAAGGAAGATATTAATGAATAATTGTTATGCTTTGATAGAGTTTTTATGTATAATTTAGAACACATTAACTTTACTTATGTACGAACTAAGACTTTAGATCTCCCATTGTAATCTTGATATTTAGTTGGTATTCCTCCCTCAATGTACCTAGGATCTATGATGTATTCAATACTACGTCTTGTGTACCAATTAATGTAATCTGCAATTAATGTTAGGGTGTTTTTTTTAATGGCTGGTTAGTTGTTAGTTGTTAGTATCACCAAAGTTAGTAATATTCGCCCATGCCAATGTTTGAACCTTGGACCTCCAAGAGAGGCAAAGCCTCCCACCTCCCCCTTGGTATCTTATTGATTACATTTTGTTGTATTTCAGTTCAAGGGGTAACGTATTATTGATGGTAATAAATCCAGTTTACGTCTTGCTTCCCGAAACGAGTGAGTTCCTGCAAAGAGCAATGGTCAGACCGTGTCAATGGGATTGGGTGGGGGATGTGTTGAGACCATCCAAAATGCTTCGTAACCCTTTCTGGGGCAAGATATTTCATAACATCCTAAAAGATCAGATAACATTCACTCCTCCACTACGGATGCAGATGTTTAAATTTCTAATAGTTGTTCTATTACTTCCTCATAAGACGTCTAGTTAAACTGTAACAAACACATATATAAAATTATAAAAATGGTTAGTTATAGTATTATTAATTATAAACTGCATACCTCATTCTATTGTAATGATTAGAATTGTGAACGAATGCTGCGAGAACGTATGAGGTCCCCTCTACGTGACTTAGGCTGCCATGCCACCTTGAAACATATATAAAAATCAATCAATCGGTACCTATTAAATGTTAACTAACACTTCATAGTGAGAACCATATGAGCTTTGGAAATCAAACTCATGGCATATCCTTGGCGCCATGCTATGAATCCGAGTCCATGCCCATATCTGTAGAAGGTACAATGAGACTTCTATGTGTTTAACCTACGGTTACAGCACTACCATAGCTCAAACGGGCACAAGTCGTTAAATTTTGTATATTATTAAGTATAATAAGACCAAGATTGTTATTTGTATTGAAAAATATTTTTTCACCACGAAAAATAAGCATTACATACCGTGCACATTTTATGCACTATATATCTATAGCATTTTCATTTAAAGGAGTAGACTTCATATAGTTTAAAATACTATTTACTTTTAAAAATTTTGATTTTAAATCACTTTGTGTAGTGTAAAAACTAATAGATCATGACACCTCTCTATAAATTCAAAAGTAGACATTGAACGTTCTTCCCCTTATACGACACGGCCCTCTTAAAGTAAACCCTACAAAATGTTAACATTTTCACAACAACAACATGTGAAATGTGTGGGTCTTTGGATGCCACCTTTCAATGTGTGCGTCGATTAAGGCACGGTTAATGGTCCTTGAGTGACACCTAAACAAGTCCTCGAATCCCGCAATATCAACGTTATTCATAACATAATAACCTTACGGGATATAATTCCTATTGTAGCTGTCTTTATTAAATAACTATAAATTTACTAATCATATTAAAAGTTACATAACAACGTTACAAGAAAGCTTACATTAATCATAGAAAGAAATATAGAGACATAACATAAATTAATCCTTTACAAAAGTGTTTATTTAAAGAGTATGAGGTCCATGAACTTGACGGTTTTGAAATAACTCCGCCATACTGTTTTCATGAACACGTATGTGATGTCATCACTATATTATTTTCTGCTACCGCTTCTTCTTATTATTCTGGAGGTCGTGACCTTTTCACTTTTTTGCTACAATAAAGTATAGATCCTCTTCGAAGTGACCTAACGAATTATTATTGTTGGCTTTATGGTGGAGTGTTAGGAACAACCTGAGTCTCATAATATAATTCTTCAATGCAACAAATTATAGCAGCAACATATTTGAGGAAATCACTCATTTATGTTTGAACTTTTTACTTAAATAGAGTTGAAGTAGGGGATGGTTTTTTGAACACATAGGCAAGAGTATATATAGAGGTGTCCAACATATTTTTAATTCATTTAAGTTTTATTCAATATTTACATATTAAACCAAAATATTTAAAAAATAAAACTTAATCATTTTTTAATAATAATAAAATGGAAAATGACTTAAAATACCATTTATAAAAGAACAATCACATGTTCACATTTCTTATAAACTTTCAAACCTTCTTCATCATCATATTTCTCACAACATAAATAGATTAATATAAATCTCAACCTAGCATAGGACCGTCAAGTTAGATTATAAAAAGGTTGATATCTTCAACAAAGAAGCAAGTTGGACCATCCTCATTCGACGGTCAAAACCCACATGGAATCAAACCGCAAAACCCATCGTTGAGCGTACAATGCTTTCCAAACAAAACAAAGAAGTGTACACTAAAACACTATATGAAGATTGGTATTCCACACAATGTTTCTATCGCTGGGCTCATGACATTGAGGAGTTCTACCAGAATGGGGATGCCCTACTATCGTATTCTTAACGATTGCAAAGCTTGACAAATGCTTTTCGGGAGCTCTTTTGCGCCCCGCATACCTGTCCTAAGCTGTACAAATTCTATATATTTCTTATCAAAGTGGTGTGTAATAATTAATTTTTTATTATTAACTTTTATACTATTTTACAGCATGTTGAAGGTTGGACCGGAAGGATGATGCAATAGAGATTTAGAGAAATTGAACACAATTCAAGGTCTAATGTGTTGTGTTGGTCAATTCTACCAACACCGTTATATGATCTTCTACTTAAACTATGTAGCAAGAATGTTGTTAATATACTAACAGAAAATGCACCCTATTTCCTGCGTTTATGAATGTTAAATTTGTTTATTTCTATTTTGTATTTAACATGAAGGCTGTTTATTTCTATGGACATTAGAGTTGATGTTCTAATACCCTCATGATATGAGTCATGAGCGTTACAAACAAAAGTTCATTCAAGATTTATGAGTTTCAATGTGTATTTCACTCATGTGTTGATTAACATTGGTTTCTAGAATAAGACTAAGAAGGATGTAATAATATTGTGTTATGAAGCGAATGACAATTTCATGTAGAACCAAATGAAGTTGACGGGTAATGAAGCGGCGTACGTCTATATGTTGATGGATCACCTAGTCACGGTAAAGTACTAAATTCTAGC
>BJCN01320777.1:1265-23112 GCA_018326445.1 Flaveria brownii
CACATGCACATAAACATATGGGTACATACCCAATCTCATAAAAACATACATACATGTATTTTCCAGCCCTAAAATCATATAAAACATGTAAAAAGAGGATCTAGAAACTCACCTTTGTTGTTCTTCAAGTTTACACTCTTCACCCGAACTTCTACCAAGGGTTCTAACACCTAGAAATCTTCTAAACACACATTCGAACACATACAAACGCATATAAGCATATCAGGGAGGCTAATTTAGCCGAGAACAACTTAAAAACACTAACTTATACCTTAAATTCGAATTCTTTCTTCTTGTTCTTCAAATATCCGAGAGTTTCTCTGCTTTCTCTCTCTAAAATCCGAATGAGAGCATGTTGACAGGCCAAAATGGGCGGTCATACCCCTTTATTCACCAGCTTTTATTCTCTTTGTCCCTTTTGGCACTTTTTACCCTCAACTTTTGGTTGACTTTCATTTCTTCCTCTTTCTTTTCATTTTATTGTTTTATTTCTTTAAAAAGAAAATACGGGTGTTACAAGCCTGCCTAGTTGGAAAGCAACCAAGAAAGATGTTCCCAAAGACAATCAATTTTCGAGCCTCCAAGGTTCTTGAACTGGTTCACGGTGATCTCTGCGGCCCGATAACACCACCAACCTTGACAGGTAATCGATATATCTTTGTGTTAATTGATGATCACTCACGATATATGTGGACGTTTTTGTTAAAGGAAAAGAGTGATGCCTTCCCGACCTTCAAAAGGTTCAAGGCTTTAGTGGAGAAAGAAACAAGTAAACCCTTAAAGACCTTTCGAACCGATCGAGGAGGCGAGTTCATATCAAAAGAATTTCAAGATTACTGTGAACAAGATGAGGTTCATCGTCATCTTACAGCCCCATACACGCCTCAACAAAACGGCGTGGTGGAGCGTAGGAATCGAACCCTGATGGAGATGACGAGGAGTATAATGAAGACAATGAAGTTGCTAAATTATTGTGGGGTGAGGCAGTACGACATTCCACCTATCTAATCAACAGAATCTAAACCCGAGCATTACAGAATCATACGCCCTATGAAGCATATAAAGGAGATAAACCGAAAATCAATCACTTAAAGGTATTCGGGTGTGTGGCCTACGCCAAGGTGGAATCTGTGAATATGAAGAAGCTAGACGATCGATCAAGACAACTAGTCCATCTAGGAGTCGAACCAAGTACCAAAGCTTATCGACTCTTTGATCCCACAACACGAAAGATCATCGTAAGCCGAGACGTGGTGTTCGACGAGTCTAAAGAGTGGAACTGGAGCAATCAAATTGAGGACAGAAGCATCCCAGGAACTTTCATAGTTGTCTGGCGAAGCCCGAATGCAAGTAACACCCAGCCGGGTGTAAACCACAACCAGGGTTCAAAAGATGGATCAGAAGGACCGCCTCCAACTAATGAAGACCTTATAAATGAGTCTGGGAAGAGTCCACAAAACAGTACCGAAGGAGATGAAGAAACCACTCCAAGTACTCACCAAACTCACGGAGATCAAGTACAAGCAGGCCTAAGAAGATCTACGAGGGTGTCTACTCTTCCCAAGAGACTTCAAGATGACTACGTGATGTTACTACTCTCTACCGAAGAGAAACCACGAAGCTACAAATAAGCTAAGGCAAGTGAAGAGTGAATCAGGCTATGCGGGCAGAAATAGACTCCATACACAAAAAAAAACACTTGGCACCTAACCACTCTACCAACGGGGTAAAACCCATAGGATTGAAATGGATTTTCAAGATCAAAAGAAACGCAGATGGTACGATAAAAAACACAAAGCCAGGGTGGTTGCAAATGGATATGTGCAACAACCCGGAATCAATTTTGATGAAGTATTCGCTCCGGTAGCTCGAATTGAAACAATTCGAATCCTCGTTGCATTAGCTGCCACAAATGGGTGGGAACTACACCACCTAGATGTGAAAACGACTTTCCTACACGGTGAGTTAAAGGAAACCGTGTTCGTCTCGCAACCGGTGGGATTCAAAAGAAAAGGAGAAGAGCATAAAATATATAAACTTTCGAAAGCTCTTTATGGCCTGAGACAAGCACCTCGAGCATGGAACACGAAGCTTGACACTATCTTGAAAGTCATGAAGTTCCAACGATGCACAAAGGAACAAGCTGTCTACTGCAAAGCAGGAGGGAACACCTTTTAATTCTGGCTATTTATGTTGATGACCTGTTTGTTACCGGCACAGACACGAGGCTTGTTGAAGAATTCAAGAAAGGAATTGCAAAATGATTGGAAATGACTGATCTTGGTAAACTTATTTATTACCTTGGAATCGAGGTCACACAACATGACAATGGAATATCCATTAAACAGCAAGGTTATGCCCGAAAGATCCTAGAAAAAACAGGTATGATAACTAGCAACCAAACGCAAGTTCCGATGGACCCAGGGTTAAAACTGTCAAAGGATGGCGAAGAAGAAGAAGTAGATCCAACGGAGTATAGGAAGATTGTAGGTTGTCTACGATATTTGTTACACACAAGACCCGACATGGCATATTCTGTAGGAATGATTAGTCGATACATGCAGAGCCCTCGGGTGTCACATATGGCAGCAATAAAGCAAATATTGAGGTACCTGAAAGGAACGATGAACTACGGGGTCAAGTTCGTTAAAGTAGGATCTAGGCACATTGTCGGGTGATGGACGGTTAATTTACATGCGCTATTGATATCTAATTATCTACTTTTAACCCTTAGTTATATCTAATAGGTTCATATTTAAAGTTAAAAGTTTCAAGAGATCATGAGAAAAAAATTTTTATATATTTCAACACAACTTGCAACTTATAAGTAAACTTCAAACGTGTTTTAAAGAGTGTCATTATTAGTTTTCTTTAGAGTTAAGTTCATAAAGTAAAAAGAATTGCAGTTACAATATAAAACGTTTATAAAGAAAAGAATCAAATGAAGTTTGAATTTAATTATATATTAAAATGAAAACAGATTCATTGTTTCTTTGTTGAAAATTAGTGTGGGCCAATGAAAAGCAAAATGAAAATCTGGAGTTGAGCTTAAAAGTTCACTGCTAAAAGAATATTGAAGACATACGTGGAGATTTGAGTGGTGCATATTATTTCACACACATTTATATTATGATGGTTACGAACTCTTATTAATTAACTCGTGGGCTGATTAATTATGGGTCGAATGACAAATGGTTTATTGGTATTGGACTGAGAATGAGGGTCATTACTATTGGGCTTTCACAAGAAAAATCAAGATAGATTAAGAGGGCATTTTGACGACAGCAAGTTTGTACGGACTCCGAAGGAGGCTGCTGCCTCCTGTTGATTTTTCTTCTGCACGTGAACGGTGGATCAAGGCAAGGTGATTGCGGTTTAATCTGCGGTTATAGTTTCTTTCTATTATGAGCGGTTAGTTCATCCGTGATCATTCCCCGGTTGTAGGGTTAGTGATAGAATTGTATTTATATTGGTTTTAGTTTAAGTACTTGATCATCTCTCATTGTTTATATTGTTTATGCGTTTGTTTGTTCTCATTGATTGATCCAATTTGGATAATTGTTTTGGTATATCGTTCATCCGATTATTAATCTTAGAATTATTAGTCATTGAATTATTTATAATTACATTATCTTAAATTGATGTTTATTAATAATTTAACTAGGTTTGACATTAGTTAGTTTCGTACTATCTAATTTAATAACCAGTTATCTAGTTAGTAATCATGTTTCAACAAGAATAACAAACTAATCATGTCTATGTGATTTCTAATTTGGTAGAACCTAGTTGACAAGATTTTTTTGCATACCTGAAACCCGGGTGTGATCATCTTTTAATTTTAGATTGTTTAAAGTCAAGAGACAATAGTTAGTTTTAATTAATAAGTTAGTTAATAATCAAACAAATCGCGTAACGTTAACCACATGATCCTCGTGGATACGATACCATGTGGTTAACGTTACCTGACTTACCTTTGCTACCTAGGTTAATTAGGTTTTTGCATGACCCAAACGACAGGTGATCATCGGGTACAACGACAGCAACCACAACGTAGATCCAAATGATTGCAGAAGCACTTCGGGCAATATATTCTACTTTGGTTCAGCACTTATAACATGGAGCTCGCAGAAGCAAACCACGGTTGCTCTTTCATCATGCGAAGCAGAATTCATGGCAGCAACCGCAGTCACATGCCAGGCTATATGGCTCCAAGAATTACTTAGCGAGATAACTGACTGGGAACGCAAGAAGGTAGTCATTCGGGTTGATAACAAGTTGGCAATCACACTTACGAAAAATCCGGTGTTTCATGGTAGAAGTAAGCACGTACACACTCGATATCATTTCATTCAAGAGTGTGTGGAGAATGGTCAAATAGAAGTCGAATATGTTCCCGGAGAAAAACAGAAGGCGGATGTTCTTACGAAGCCACTAGCTCGAATCAAGTTCCAAGAAATGTGCAAATTGATTGGTGTCGAAGATCTCCCTAAATCCGACTCGGAAATTAAGGGGAATTATGTTGAATGATAATTTCCGAGTGGCTCAGCAAAGATCGGATTTGAAGGTTAAACAAGTCAGCTTAATCAAGGGATAAGGGTAATTCAAATTGATTAGTTAGATAAGATCTATAGTTAGAGATGGAATCTTATGTGCCTATAAATACCATAACCGAGATTAGGGTTGGGAATGAGAGTTATTGTATTATGGTTTTGAAATAGTTTCCATAATATAATAAAAGTGAGTTTTCTTAAATATTGTTTTACTTTGATTGATCTTCCTGTATATAACTTGAAGCACATCTTAACTCTACCTACTAAATAGTAATAACTTAACGGATGTTTATATAATATGTGACATCCTTTACCATCTTATGCATTATCCTTATATATATGTTCTTATATATATGTAGATTAAAACGACCATAAACTCTTAAAATACATAAACATGAAGAGCAAAGTAATATTATGATCGTTATCTATCAACCACGTTTTTCTTGTCTTGTTCATGATTCGAGCTTGTATAATGCTACTTCGCTATGTTCATTCTCTTATTCATTTCTATCCTTATTCTCTTTCTCATAATCGATTTTATCATTTTTGTCTACACAACATATCCTTACCTTTGTCAAATGGTATCATAACGATAGGTGTTTTAATGAACTAAATGTATATTATCTACTAAACATATGAAGATTATAGTTACAATGTCGCATTGAGAGGTAGCTAGGGCGAACATACATAAAGATACATGTATGCAATGACGGATACAAAGTTTCATGCTTTTGTGTTGCTTCTCTCCAATGCCTATTATAGAAGAAGGATACTTGTGTATTAATAACTTGCCCATATCGGAAAGTCAACATAAAACTATTAAAGAAGAGCCAAAGGTTAAGAGACATGAGTACTTGACGATACCTTGCTTTGGAACGTTCTCAGGGTGAGCACGAAAGTGTCGCGCATTCTACAAAAAAACAAAGAAAATCAAATACTATGATTTTTGACTTTTTGTTGAATGCAGGAGATCAATCTGAAAGTTGAAGTGATGAGGGGTGAAATTTGACTATATAGGTCAAAAGAACTGTCAGATTATAACTTCTAATACTTATTTATTTCAGATTTTCAGACATGCATCAACCGTTAGTTTTTTTGTAGCATATTGTCATATAGACTAATGTAGATATCAAATTTTGACACGGAAAGTTGACACAATTAAAGATAATTGAATCTAAAAAGTAGTTAGTTTGACTGAGAAAGTCAAACTGTGCCTCTTTGTTTGTAACAAGAAGGTCAAACACAAAGTTAACTAGGTGAAGTCAATTCATTACCTAACATCATCGAAACTAAAAGTATGTGAAGAACCATTAGGACGTGTCAGCACGAATCGTGTAGTAAGCCCTAAAGGGATTTTGATCTGCAATATTATTACAAAAAAGATTGTTAATTACAAAGACCAGAACAAATAACACATTGATTTTTGTTATTGCGGAAAGTATATTAAAATCATGTGACACGTTGGCCCTTTCATTTAGTAAGTCAGATTGAGTCGTGTTGGTTAGGCCCAAACCACTTTTTTTCAAAAATTTCTTTTTAATATTTTGATAAAATATGTGTGAGACTAATATGATTACAAAAGCCATTATGCATCACCAAAAAGATCTAATTTTGTTGATTATCTAATATAACTGTTTAGTAGGTTGCGTGCATCTAAAACTATTCTTTTGGAGACTCTTAACCACCCATTTAAACCCTTAAAGCGAAAATTTTAAATTTTACCCATTTGACCCGTCAGTTATTAAACACAACCCATGTCGATTCCTTTGTAACTAAATGGGCAAATATGATCACCACTCCCATATAAAGGCATGGAAACATTAGTCTATGTACCAACAAATCTCTAGAATATTTCTCGTGGATGAATATATCTTTTGTGCGTTTGCTCTTTATCTCGTATTTGGATCGTCCCAAAGTAAATTTTGTTTGCTCCCAGATCTCAGAAGAATTCATCTGTAAAAGTAACAACTCCACTCTTACAAATAACTAAACTAAATGAAACTTGTTCAACAAATAAACTAATCATAAAAAACTAAAAATATTGCTTTTAGTATCAAGTTATCAGTTTACAGATGCTATACCATCAGTGAAACACAAAATGATGCTCGATCGACTGACATATATTTGTCTATTTCCTGTTGCATTTCTGCATCTGCAGAATGCCATTTTGAAGAACCAATGATATGAAAAACAAGAAAATCTCCTGCTCAACATATTATTAACGAATTTGAACATAGTTACCGCATATTATTTTGTTTCGCTCATTGGCAAACAGTCGCACTACGTCCCCCTGAAAACCAAACGATTAACCAAAAAGATCCTCATGTAGTTTCATATCATTTTTGTATGAATACACTATGATCATAAACTGTGTTTAATATCATTTATTTGTTAAAAAATTTGAGTCGTTAAAAGAATACCTGTCGACCTTGGTTATTCATTGGCACGCACTCAACAGCAATAAGATTATTAACATCATCTGCGGTTACTACATATTCTGGATCTGTGGCTCCTGTATCATACAGAAAATTCTGAATCAAGAAGACAGATTTATGGAAATCATTCAGTAGTCAAATAAGCATGCAACATAGTTGAGTTTTAAAATACTGGCCTACCCTCGATGTACTTCCAAGTGCCGTCTTCAAAGTGACGAACCCACTGACATCGAAGCATAATAACAAGTAAATGTTTATATCAATCTTTTTCATTTTTAACAGATTAGGTGATTTGTGTCAAGAAACTTCTCTACCTGAAACGCGCATAGTAATGTCCCACGAATAGGATATCCACAGGCTAAAAGCTTACCTCCAGGTTTCGCATCCCCCAATATCTGCAAGCGATCCACTCCAGGGCGATCTTCTAATCGAAAATATCACATGTCAACATGTATAGCATTTAAAACCATGGATTGTTATTATAGGTGTGATAATAGAGACTGGTACTTGTGTAACTTCCAACACATATTTGTTACCTTCTAAATCAAAAGAATCAACCCCGTCACTGTCACTGGCGAGCGGTGGTGGAGAGTAAGTGACATCAGGCCAGTCTACTGATTTGAACTTGAGGCGACGGTCGTTATCTAGTGGTTCATCCATTAGATCATAGAGCATCAAGCTACCCTTTTCTCTATAAGTGCTTTCTTGTGTGTTTTCAAAAATCTCCTGTAACATTAAAGAACTAGTTTTAGACTTGCAACACTTATAAAAGCTTACAAAACAAAATGAAGTTAGAATTACTTGCTGTTCGAGTGAAAACTCAAGTTCTTTCACGATCTCAGCCATTGTAGGTCGCTCTTCACGAGCTTTGTTCACACATCGATATGCAATGGTTATAAATGATTTCAAAGAACCTGGATCCATTTGTTCCTTTAGACCAGGAAGAATAATCTCATCCAACCTTTTTTCATCGTAGCACCGTCTCCACTTAGGCACTAAAATTCTAGTCAGCTCTTGATTATTGTACTCATAGCATAATCTCCCACATAAAACTTCAAACAACACCACTCCAAAAGAGTACACGTCAGACTCTTTTGATAGGAAACCAAACTCCATATACAACGGATCACAATACCCAGGTGTGCCAACACCATGGGAGACCAGATACGTGTGTGCTTGGTTAGCTGGGCCAACTTTTGACAGTCCAAAATCAGAAACCTTAGCCGTCCAAGTGTCATCCAAAAGAATATTTGCACTTTTGACGTCGCGATGAAGCACTCTTTGTTGCATCCCCTTAGGATCATGTAAGAAACACAACCCACGTGCAGCCCCAACACATATCTTCAAGCGTTGGATCCACCTGAGAGTACTCGCATCACTCAGATACCGATCTAGGCTCCCACGAGAAGCGTACTCATATACAAGGATCATCTCATCGCCCTCTATGCAAAAGTGCAAGAGAGAGATGAGATTTTCATGCTTGTACTTCGAAAGCATCATGACCTCCTTCCAAAACTCAATGTTCCCTTGCCCGTGTCTACGATCTAACTGCTTAAAAGCCACAGTGATTTGTCCCCCGGGGGAAGAGAGTTTTCCTTTATACACTCTCCCGAATCCGCCACCGCCAATCACCCTGGTGGGATCAAAATTGTTGGTGGCGGATACTATATCTTTCATTTGGATTTTAAGGTGATCAAATTCTTTCATTAAAGACATCTAAAGAATCACACAACCATAACAAAGGTGATAGCTTAATTAATGGAGCTTGAAATCAAAGTCTTCAATTATTGTCAATAATTTCACACATCATGACCCCAAGTCAACTCACAAACCACACATCGAAGGGACCCATGCGTTAATTCACACAAGCAAATTCCAACTGGAGTTTCTTAATTTCTTTCTCTTAAGACTTTTGTTATCATTTAATTTTCTAATTAATATTATTTGTTTTGTCATTTTGTAAAGAGCTAATTGCAAATGGTTTCTGTGGTTCGATTGAGTAACTAGTTTGAACACTAAATAAAAAAATAACAAGTTTAAGTACTAAGAAAAAAAAGTTATTAGTTTGAGTACTAACTTTCAATTTTATAATGAGTTTGGGTTTTCTATAAAATTATAGTGAAAAGTTAGGCCCAATATCCTAACTTGTTACAGGACTAAAAATTGTAAGCCTAATTTGTTATCTTATTTACTTAGAGTTCAAACTTGTTACTTTACTTAATTCCATGTCATGTAAGAGAAAAAACGAGGATGCAAACAAACACACCTTCATTCTTACTCTCTCAGTTGGTTCAGTGGCGGATCTAGAAGAAACGTTCAGGGGTAACGTAAAATTTTTTTTTACGTACATTTACATTAAGAAAGGGGTCTGAAAGAATATTCATTCAAATCAAATCCATTTGGGATCGAAGGATTGAACCCGAAGGATTGAACCCGAAGGATTTGAACTCGAATAAGTTATTAACACAATATCATCAATATTATTATTAGAACCAATATCTTACTCTTGAAAATTTTTTTAAAAAAATTACCAAAAAAACTTGTTTTTTCATCTTTCAAATCCCTAAATTTATAACAAATATTACAATAAGATTATAAATTGCAATTACAAATAAGAAATTTTAAATACCTAATTTTAATATCAAATCTCTAATTCATCTTTCAAATCCCTAGTTCATATACCTAATTGCATAAACCCTAAATATTGGAAATTGAACCAAATAAACATTATTTTTATTAAAAAAATAAGACTTAAATATTAGAAATTGAACAACATAAACCCTAAATCTCTGATTTTATAGTATAACAAATAAAAAAACTAAAAATGTTACCTTGAAGTGAGCGGTGAATTGGTGAAAATTCACATGTGGGCGGTGGCAATGGCTACCGCAGCAGGCTGCTTTTCGGCGGTGGTCGGCCTGGCCGGCGTTGGTGGGGACGTGGGGTGATCGACAGTGTGGGTGGATAGTGGCTGACTAGCTGTGGCTTGTGGGAAGGGACAAAGAGTCGATGGGGACATGGGACGATGGATGGTGTTTTTTTATTTTAAGTTTTATGTTTGATTGGGTTATAAGTGTTTTGACTAATTAGTTAGGTTTTTTAAGTTGTTTAATTTTTTTGGGGCTTATTTGTATTTTGGGCTTGTTAATTAATATTGTATTGGACTATTGGATATTTTGGGCTTATTAGTTATTTATGTTTTCATAAAATGTAATGTTTTTTTCATAAAATGTAAGATTATATTTTATAAAATTTAAAACTTTCTATGAAATGTTGAGTTTAAAATTTTTTTAGACGTAACTTAATATTTTCTAAGGGGTCAGTAAAACCGTAAATTCTTATTTTTTTCTTTTTACATAAAACCGTAAAAAAATTTACACTACACGTATAACATTCAAGTATATAGTGTATATCATTTTTGATATTGGTGCATAAATCGTACTATAACTTAATTAGTAAGGTTAGTGACTTTGATAAAAAAAATCCATTTTAACCCTCATAAGATTTTATCATTCTCTCTTAAAATTCTGAAGTTTTACGTTTACCTCATGTGGTATATATAATAAGTGATTTTAACCTATTAATATATTTACTAACTTGATTTTTCTTCATTAACTTTCTTTCATTAGCTGTTAAATAAAAACTAAGTTGTGTTTGTGTTTAATTTTCTTCTCTTGAAATCCTGGTATAAATTTTATTACAAACAAAAATGTATTTGAAATATGAATTTTTTTGTATTGTACGTTATATTGACTTAATGTAGTGTGTGGGTACCTTGAATGAAGCTAATACCGACTGAAATGCGTCGATACAATTATATAACTTTTTCTATTTGTATTTCGATATCTAGAATCGAGTCTGTCATACTTGCCACACCACCACCTTATTTCTTTCTCTATTTGTGCACACAAGTGGTTTAATTTACCAGGTTTGAATTTGACTTTCAAAAAAAAATTGAGTTTAATGTTTCATCCTTACAAATTTATTATCATAAACAAAACTATAACTATTTGCCAAACACCTTACACCAAGGAAACAAGATATGGATAGAATAGTAAATCACAAACATTATAATCATCCTAAACCCATGTCGGATTTCAACATTGATTCCTACAAACTTTTCCAAGAGAAATAGAACAACTAATACATGGACCATTTTACAAACACAAAAGAATGTCAACTCATATATTTCCAATAAATTATTAATAAAATATAAATATAATAATTAATATTATATAATTTTATTTTTTCTAATCTATTTAACCAAGTTAATGTAACGGTCACAACACATACAATTAATAAAATTAATAAGTGTGTTGGATCACTCATGCTTAATTTCTAGTTTACATGAAAATGACAAGTTTGCAGGGAAAAACCATATGTTGCGGTTTAACTTATAAGAGTTGATCCTCCAATGTGAGCCTAGCCCACTCTTTGTCCGATGATCTTGGGTTTAAAACCAGACATGATGTAGTTTGTAATAATATATGAGTAGAGATGCGATAGATTTAACATGTAAAAAAAAGGTTAAATGCTTAAAGTACCCTTTTTGCAATTACACAATTTGTGTTGACAAATCCTAATGGTTCTTCACATCCTTTATTATCCTTGATGTCAGGTAATACATTGCTTCACCTTAATACCTTACTGGCCTAGTGTTTAACTTTCTTTTTCCCAAACAAAGAGGCGGACTTTGACTCTTCGGGTAGTCAAATGAACTATTATATGTTTGAAAAATACCAGTGAAAATAAATTTTCATTAATTTTTGACGTAAATAGTTGTATTATACGATTATACAGATTATTATTAAAGAGTTTATATTCTAGCATGTGAGAGTTTCACAATGAACCAAACCACATGCGAACCGAACGTAAGATAAATGAGATATCAATGTTCGAAGTTGAGTAGTTGAAATGAATATTATAATACGGTGACATTAGTAGAATCATGCATGTTGGTAGCTTATATATCTTCAACTTATTTATGAAAGCCTATCTTTTTATTTTTTTAAATTGTTAAATCCAAAGATGACCCATGTTTTTATATGTATTGAAAAATTCAATCTAAACTCACACACACTTGAAAGTTGAAACAAGGTACCCGAACACCAAAAGTTCAACCCATTTATCTAAGCATGTCAATTATGATAGCAGACGTGTTAATCGGGTTGATATGTTATAAAAAAATAGATTAACCAACTAGGCAATCATGGGGATGTACTAAAACCATAATTTACTCTTAACAAAAATATTAAATATCCTTTTAATATCCCCACCCATTAGTAATCTACACATACTTTTACAAAAGTGAATTAACGCGTGGGACCGTGACTATGTAGATTACTGATGCCTTTGGCTTCTTTTTTCAACACATTAGTAACCTTTTTCAAGCTGCATTTAAGTAATTAACCTGAATCATCATTGCTTCCATCATAGTATTTTTCTTCTTTGTTACATTAATTAATTTCTTTGATTCATATGATGTCTTTCATGAAAGATTTTGATTACCTTAGAATTCAAATGGAAGATATCGTCTCGGCCACCAACAATTTCGATCCCACCAGGGTGATCGGCGGTGGTGGATTTGGGAGTGTGTATAAAGGAGAACTCTCTTCCCCTGAGGGACAAATCACCGTCGCTTGTAAGAAGTTAGATCGTAGACATGGGCAAGGGAACATCGAGTTTTGGAAGGAGATCATGATGCTTTCCAGATACAAGCATGAAAATCTCCTCTCTCTTATGCACTATTGCATAGAGAGTGATGATATGATACTTGTGTATGAGTATGCTTCTCGTGGGAGCCTGGATCGATATCTATCCGATTCCAGTACCCTCACTTGGATCCGGCGCTTGAAGATATGTGTAGGAGCTGCACGTGGGCTGTGTTTCTTACATGATCCTAAGGAGACACAACAAAGAGTTCTTCATCGAGACGTCAAAAGCTCAAATATTTTTTTGGATAAGAACTAAACGGCTAAAGTTGCTGATTTTGGATTGTCAAAAGTTGGCCCTGCTAACCAAGCACATACATATCTTGTGTCCCATGGTGTTGGCACACTTGGGTATTGTGATCCGTTGTATATGGAATTGGGTTTCCTATCAAAAGAGTCTGACGTGTACTCTTTTGGAGTGGTGTTGTTTGAAGTTTTGTGTGGGAGATTATGCTATGAATATAATAATCACCAGGTGACTAATATTTTAATGCCTAAAAGGAGACAATGCTACGATGAGAACACGTTAGATGAGACTGTTCTTCCTGGTCTGAAAGAACAAATGCATCTAGGTTCGTTGAAATCGTTTTCAGCCATTGCCCACCAATGTGTGAAGAAAGATCGTGAAGAGCGACCGACAATGGTTGAGGTCGTGAAAATAACTTGAGTTTTCACTCAAAAAACATTTAGTGCTATGCTTGTATAGTATCTATGAGCTAATAACATGAGATAGACGATTATATATCAGCTGTTCAAGCATCATTTAGTGCTATGCTTGTATAGTATCTATAAGCTAATAACATGAAATCGATCGTAAAAGACGTTTTTCTTAGCATTATGTGGCTTATTCACTTGTGAAATAAGTCTGAATTGGGTTACTTACTTCTAACTTTGTCTTTGAGACGATCCAAATACAATATAATGATACATCAACCACAACTTATTCTAAGGAACACGACATATTCATGGGATTTATTGGTACATATAATACCTTTTACATGTCTTTAAACAACATGGAACAACTGTAGCCCATTTATTTATGAATAAATAGATCCTGGTTATGTTATGATGGCTTAGAAGATAATCCCATCTTAGATGTTTATTAAATGTCATAAATTCAATTTTACTGCGACAAATATTCAACGGATTAATCGTTGTGATCTTGATAATTATTATTCTCTTGTATTGATATTGCAGATCGAAATCCCTTCGGAGCTTACTACAGGCTGCACGTTGAGATTTCGTGATTTTTATTCACATACGTTTAGTTTCGATGATTATAGGTAATACATTGATTTGAGGTTATTAATTTGGTGTAAAAATTCGATACATGCATTAGTCTTTTGACCTAAAGGGTCAAATCGTACCTCTTTGTCACTTCAATCTTTAGATTGATCTTGATACATTCAATAAGAAATCATAGTAACTGTTTTTCTTTCTTTTTTCTTTGTAGAACCCGCGACACTTTTGTGTTGACCATGAGAACGTTCAAAAGCTAGCTATTTTAGCAATGAAGGAGAACAGGTGCCAGCAAAGAGAATGATCGATTTGTATAACAAATGAAGATCATGTAATTTGAATTAGGAAGGGGAAAACGAAGATAAGGGATTAGGTTTAACAGGGTGGGACCGTAAAAGGCCGCCCCTCAAATAGAGTCTGGTGATGTGAATATATTCTATATAAGTTCAAATACATTGTTACAATTATGAAACGCGTATTTTTATCTACATTTTGATGTAAATAATAGGTAAATTAATGTTTGAATAATATTAAGTAAACAAATTATATTTAGTAAACCCTCAAACCATTTGGCTGAACCGTGAACAGAAACATACAATCTCAGACAGACTGAAAATGTTTTTGTTTGGACGCTTCAGCCGGTTTCTAACATATGAACACCCCCACTTATCGACGTTTGACAATTACAAAAGGGGTCGCCGGTTTTTGTATGTTATTTAACCTTCTCGCTAAAAACAGAATCATTGTTGTAAATCAGCAAAGAATCTTGGAATATCTCACAAGATGTAGCCCAAAGTTCTCTGGAAAGCTTGAGATTGTAAGACGGTGCAGAAGAATTAAGCGTCCTACCATTCCCGCCAAAAAAGTATAAACCTGATGTTTCCTGCACTCGATAAAACCCCAATTAATCGTCGACTTCTTGTGCTTTGTGTGTGTTTTTACTTCTTTTTCTTGTCTCTAACTCCAAGTGAGAAGCAACATGGTCTTAGGAGATGTTTGGATGAACTTTTTGAGAGTATTATGTTTTTTTCTTTCAGAACAATAGTTCTTAGATTTAATAAGATAAATAGTTAAATGTACCGGTACTTGCATCATACAGGATTTGAACCGCAGACTTTTTAGTTGTAGGTTACATCACTTAACCACCATGATGTCAACTTTAAGACGGGGAGTATTATGTGACTTTAAATAATCAAGTGTTTAAACGTGCATATGCTTTCGTCTAACAAATTCTGTTTATTTAAGAGCAATACAAAAAACGACCAAAAAGGAAAAAAGTAGATCAAAGGGCTTACCGGCGGGGCAAGGGCGGCGTCTAGAGTCGAAGAGACACCAACCCTAGGGGACTGCAGAAAGCCGAAAAACCTCAGGACACCAAAAGCAGGCTGTGAAATAAACCATGGTACTTCTCGCATGAGGTTGGTTCTTACTGCTCCGGGGTCCACAGCCCTTCGTGTTAGCAGACACAAATGCAACGATGTTGATAAAATAAGAAAATCTTTGCAACCCAAAATCAATTTGATTAATAGAATGTAAATGCTAGTATAAACATAAATGTATGAAATATATACATTACTGAGATTGCTTGAGATCCGTCTGTGAGGTGAAGTCGTCGGTGGAGCTCATATGAGAATAGCAATACACATACTAAAGAAAAAACAAAGGGAAAAGGTGTAAATGAGTAATTAGTAGTTATTAGACTGACTATAGGATGTTAAAACTTGCTTACATTTGGAGTACTCATAGATCTCTGCATAAGGGTACTTTCTAAATTTTAAAAACCTCTTTCCCGAAACAGTCTCCTTATCCGGCCGAAAGCCACGAACTATAGATAATTAAAATAATAAGAAAGTTTACATGTGTTTTAGAAAATACATTCCATCTTTATAATAATAAAAGATAGGGCTTCAAAATATTTGAATAAACGCACCATTCCTATGTGTAAAGGACGAGACGTTAACAATACGTGAAGGCACTGGACTGTTCTTTAAAAGTGGGAGTAGAACTTCTGTAAGAGAGAATGCCCCGATGTAATTACTTCCCATCATCCTACCATTAAGAACAGATTATATGAACGCTATGTTAACCAATTCTTTTAAGCCTTGAAGAGAAAATAAGATCATTTACCTGTCATGACCTTCGTAAGTCAGTTGACTCGTTGTTGCGAGTATCCCAGCATTATTTATAAGGAGCTGAACGGAAGGATGCATATCCGAGTCCAAAAGCCACTTTTCAAGAGATTCTTTGAATCTCATTATAGATGAGAAAGATGACAAGTCAACCTTAAGACCTTCTAAACGCGCCTCTTTGTTCTTGTTTCTTATATCAGAAATAACCTGTTAACAAGAAGTTTAAGGAACAAAGATTTTTAGGAAAAATGAGATATAATAAGCTCCATACAATATAGTAATATACCTTTGATAGCTTCCGTGAAGATCTTCCGGCTGCAGGAATGTCAAACATGAGTTATATGTCAGGGATGGTTGCCATAGAATGAAGTAGCGAGTAAGACTAAGGGTTGCTTTTCAACTTTATTTATTTTGTCTAAAAAAATAAAAAAAAATGAACTCTAAATACGGATGCTGATGTCTAACAATTCTAATATTTTACAAATTTACCTCAAAATTTTAAAAAAATGCAGAACCAGTACATGGGAGTTATGTTGGCTATGTGCACACAACACACATGCCACAGATATTATTATTTTGAATAAAGCTGTTAAAGACTAAACAGTTGGGTATATAGTATGAGATAGATAACACACCAAGTATAACAAAGAAGCCCTCCTTTGAAAGATCTAAAGCCGCTGCGGCACCCAAGCCAGATGTTGCCTGCAATTAGTGACTATTGCACATTAAATCATGGGTGAGTGAGGTGTGTTGGGCAACGGCTCAAAAAGCAGTTTGTGTCGATCAAGGTCATTTTTAGACGGTCAAAACAGGGCGATCGGGTCGTGTTGGTAAGTCAGCAAACAATTTATTGTCCATTCAAAAAACAGATAATGATAAAAAAAATTTAAGAAAATTAGGAGGTTGTATGACTTATCACTTAAGAACAGACTTTGGGTGACTTTCAACCCATTTAACTCATTCACCTATCAACAAAAGTTATTGATTTGACTTGCTTGATATAAAACACAACCAAAATCGACCCATAATAAGCGAATGAATACGTTTGATGTAATAGTTACTTCTCCATCCACTATTTATAACTTAGCTAAGTATATCACTATATTGATTATTGACTGTAATTATAAGAAATTAAAAAAATGCTTACACCAGTGATGATGCAGATTGGTAGACGTGGGCCAAATGTCTTGCATGTTGTTGATGTTGATGCCATTGGGGGCAAAGGCGAAACAGCGCAACGAGGGTATGTAGTTCTTTCCTGGGTGGAAATGCTTCGTGTGAGCAGCTTTACATAGGAAGTTATGAGCGCATATGTCCAGAGAGAAGCCATTCTCCAAAATGATACGTTGCAAACAAAATGAATAGATTTCATTAGCTCCTTTACTATTGCCATCTTCTTTATGAGCTTGAATGTGAATATTAAACGATCAGCTTCTACAAGACAAAAAAGATAAATATGAATAGGCAGTTGGTTAGCACAACAGCCCAACAAGGCAACACAAGATTAACATGAATATGCTTCAAATTACTTGCCTTATTGAAAAACCTCAAGGGTGACATAGCATGACATGAAAAATGGATTAAAACCAGCCTCATTACTTGCACCGGTTTCAATGGTACAAGTTTTCATACTACAATTAACCATGTTTGGTGCAAATATGCATACTAATGATCAGTTTATGCTGCATATGAATCCTTAATAGTTTTTTGCACACCTGTATTCTAAATCTAGAGTTCTCTTTCAACATTTGTAGAAATCAAGAATACTTGTAGTCTAAATGAGAATTGATGATCAATGTGTCTCTAGAATTATTATTTTGCGATCATCTTAGACGTATATTTAGTGGCGAAGTCATGAAATATTTCCACATGGTCATAATAGTTCGGTCTTCGTATATCAAGATGGACTTTTAGCAGGTTGAGTCACTGGATTTTTTCACCCGTTGAATCAGCTCACCAAAATAGCTTGGGTTTTGATTTGGTTAGTAACTTCATATGAGTTTATGAGAGTGATTTCAATTTTTCTCATATTTTAATTCTGTTCCTATGGATTGTGAAAGTGATTTCGATTATGTATATTACAAAACATTAGCATATAACAAGTTAATAACATCTAATCATCACAATGTAAACACTAAACATCTAAATAACATCTAACATCATTGCAACAAAACAAAAAAAAAACAATAACATTTAACATCTAACGATCACAATAAAAACAATATATTGCAGAAATGTGTAATTTACGATCACAAGTCATAACATCTAAACAACACAATATAAACATTTAAAATATGTATAGCATTCAACCAACACCCAAATGTAAAAATGATCAAAAGACATGTTTTGTTAGCCTTTTCCAGCTTAAAGTTTGAACAAATGCATCATTACTAAGCTTTATAATAAATTAATTAATTAATAAAAAACCAATGAAAACATTGATTTTTTTTTCTTGAATCTATATCAAATTCAGACACCCAAATTCAAGAATATGAAAAAGATGCTCTCGTAGGTTAAAGTTTTAGGAAATTAGATCAACCAAACCTGCTCAACAAGATTTCCAGCTTCTGAAAGAGCTCTTCGGAGTTTTCAGCTTGTACACAATGCTTTAACACTTGTAGTCTGGAACATATCCTAATCTTTCAGCATTCATGTGATCAACATATTTCCATTCAGCAAATCCTTTAACATTCATGAATACCCAAAATCTATATCCAATAGATTAATCCCAAAATCAAATAAACAATTGAAAATTAGCTCGTCTTTTGAAGAAATCACCATGAAATCATACACCAAGCATGCAATCAATTTCCCAATTTTTCAATTTTTGAGTAATAAAAAGCTCTCAATGTACATTCTAAATAGCATCTAATAAGTAACTAACTCCAACATTACAAATAAAATCAGGTATAAACTATGAAGTATCAACAACCAATTTCTTAAGTGTCTAACAAGTAATTAGATAGCCTCTAATCATCTAAATTTCTAATTAACTAACAAATTAACAATCAATTGTCTAAAAGTTAAATAATAACAAACAATCAAACAAACCTCGTCAACCAAATTGAGAGTTTCAAGCGGCTGATTCAATTTAAGCTAATAGTTTAGAAGTCATCGGAGTTGAGTAGCGGTGGCGGTTGTGCGGTGGCGTCCGGCTGTGGCCGGCGACGGTCGGCGGAGCAGCGGCGGCGATTGGTGAGGGTTGAGGGAGCATATTGGGTAAAAGTGCATAGGTGTAGACCACATTCGATTAACCCAAACTTTTTTTAGTAACTTATACATTATTAACTTTTTAAAAGTTAATAAGTTGGTTTGTATAAGTTAAAAGTTATTTTTAAAATAATTTTTTAGGAGGTTAATAAGTTAAAATTGAAAAGTCAGAAGAGATCAACTTTTGAAGCCTTGTAAATAGAAAATTACGTGTTTACCCTTCCCTCATCTCCCTGTTGCTTACCCTCCTCCTCACAACCGATCCTCCTCATAACCGATCTCACCCTCATCACCATTACTGCTGCAGCGATCGCCATTAATCGGGCTCCACCAACCTCACCATTACTCCACTAATCGGGCTCCACCCACCTGCGACCGCCATCATGCGACACCCACCTGCAACCGCCATCAACCTGCGACCGCCATCAAGCTGTGACCGCCAACTACCTCATCATTAATCAGCGACCGACGGGCGACGTCAATAAAACCGAGTTGTGATGTTGTGATTTGAAGATTATGCTGTGAAGTTGGATTTGAAAAGTTCTTCATCTCATCGTTTTGGTGATCTGAAATTGTTAAGATACAAAAGCTTTGAAGTTCTTCAACTTTTTGCTACAAAAGGTTTGATTTTCTCATATATTGTATGCTACAAAAGGATTGATCTGAAATTGTTAATCTGAAATTTGGTACAAAAAGGATGTTGATCTGAATTTGGGGATTTCAGTGTATGATAGAATTAGGTTCACAATTTTGTTGTGTTCATGTTGATTTTGCTACAGGCCGTTAGATTTCAATTTTGTTATTCACCGTATGATAGAATTAGGATCATATTTGGCTGTTGATCCCAATTTGGTTAGATGTTGTATGGTAGAAATGTTGTTGATCTCAATTTGATCTCAATGTGGTTGTTGTCGATTCATGTTGATCTCAATTTAGTTAATTACAATCTTCTTTGATCCATGTTTTGGTTTTGGTGTTCTTTAAGTAAAGAACAAGTAAAGTTTTGTGGTTTTTAACAGTTACTTCAATGGATTATAAAAGGAGTAAATTTTTGTGGGATGATATTACGTACAAGGAGTTTATTGATGCATGTTTGCTTGAAGTTAGAAGAGGGAATAAACCCGGTACATCCTTTAATAAGCTTGGGTGGAATAATATAGAAAAAAACATGTATGAAAAAACTGGCAAAACCCTTGATAAAAAACAAATAAAAAACAAATGGGAGGGCATGAAAAAAGAATGGAAGCTTTATGATCGCTTAGTGAGGCTTGAAACCGGGATCGGTGGAACGAGAAGCTTAATAGATGCATCGGCTGAGTGGTGGGAGGAGAAAATAAAGGTAAGTTCTACTTTTATAATCAATGGTAGTGATTGTTACATCCTGAAATCCATTAATTTATTTGTGTGTTTTGTAGGAAAATAAAGACTTCGCCAAATTCAAGGGTGCAAATTTGGAGATCTTTGAGACACATTATGCTCTATTGTTTCGGGATTCAGTTGCGGTAGGAGATCAAGCTTTAAATCCATTACAATTTCAAAGTGATATTAGATGTGAAGAAAACAAAGAGGGAAACGGAGATATTGATGAGATATGTTTAGGTGATGATGAGCCTTTGTTTCCTACTTATGTTGAAAGTAGTTCGAATAAAAGGAAAAAAGGCTAAGGATGTTGGCAACAAACACATAACCAAAAGCAAAACTTCATCTTTCGAATACAAGCTAGATGTTGTATTAGATGCATTGTCAACAAAAAGCACACAAACTTTTCCACCAAATGTTGCCTCCCCAATAATTGCACTTTGCATGGATATTGTTATCACTTTTCCCGGTTATGTATCCAAAGACTAATGAAGCAAAGATGGAGCTCCTTATGTTACTTATGGAAGAATGATTTATCATTTGAAATTATGTGTTATCTTATGAAAATATGTGTTATTTCTATTTGACATTAGTGTTATCTTATGTTACTTATGTGTTATCTTTTAACAATATGTGTTATTTTTAATTTAATATAATTGTTTTACATGTTTTCTATTTATATAGGATGGATAGTGGCGACTCTGATTCGTATGATAGTGATGAAGAAACTTTTGCCAACGAGGATATAGAATTCAAAATGTTATGTGGAATAGCTGTTAGAGGGATAATAATAGAACGTGACTTGCATAATAGAAGAAGACAATGCCACACGTCAACAAAAATAACACACATGTTTATAACTGAAATATTAAATGGGTATCCTAAACGATGTTATGATATTTTTAGAATGGATGTACCAGTCTTCAAGCAATTATGCGTTGATCTTGTTACTAATTATGGATTGAAACAAACCCGTAATTTGTCTATTCAGGAGTCCGTTGGGATCTTCTTGATGACATTGGGTCATGGGTGTACAAATAGATTTGTCCAAGAATCTTTTAATCATTCCGGCGAAACGATTCATAGACATTTTCATAGAGTTATGTCAGCCATCCTTAAAATGAGCACTGGCATTATCAAGCCGCCCGCAAACGATGACGGTGATGTACCCGCATATATATTAAATAATCCTCGGTATTATCCAATATTCAAGG